>JAJHUR010140135.1:0-59163 GCA_027495735.1 Lutjanus campechanus | reverse complement strand
CTGCCATTGTACTGGATGAGGCTGCTACCCTGTTTCTCCTAAAACTCCAGGATTGTTTTGTGAACTGAAGACCTTCACCCATCATCACATTGGCATTAGGGGTGTAACGGTACACAAAAGTCACGGTTCGGTACATACCTCGGTGTGGGGGTCACGGTTCGGTACGTTTTCAGTACAGTGGGGAAAAAGTAACAAAAGCTCACACATGTACAAGACTATCTTTTTTCATTTATTTTGAGCAGACCACAACTGACTGCAAAACTTTACACCATCTCCTTATAAAAGTAAAAACATAAATAGAATAAAACAAAAGAAATGTTTTAGGAGGGTTCTCTTAACATTCATTCTGTTCATACAGAGGAAAAGAAAAAAAAAACACAGTAGTGCTATACTGAGGTAGTCAAGTAGCAACTGTCCTGACTCCAATCTAGGTGGCGGTAATGAGCCTAAAAGCTGCCAGCGACCGCCATTACCACAGAAGAAGAAGAAGAAGCCGGTACAACAAACGAAGAAGATAGTACAAACGACAACAAACGATGAGCGATGCAGCGTGTGGAGTTGGAAGACCCGCCAGCTTCGTATAAATCGGTCGTGTGGGAAGACTTTTTTTTTTTTACTCACTCATGTTTTTGTCGCGTGACTGTGTGTACCGAACCGTGACCCCCGTACCGTGACGGTACGGGACGAATACAAATACCGTTACACTCCTAATTGGCATAGTGGTGAGTACATACTGAATGGCTTATTCTCACAAAGTGGAGTATCACTTTAATAAAGTCAGTGATCACAAGTTAGAATTACATATTTATTTTAAAACAACAACCTTTTATTCACCGAGGTTTGGATTGGATTCTTTGGGAGATTTTAGCGACTTTCTTCTGTGACAGATGCATTTCACTACTGCCAACTGTTGGAGGTAAATCCGTCCGTATGCTGCCATCTCTGACAGTATTTAACCCAGAAGTAATTTGGAAAAGTATGAATCTAGTGTTCTTGAAGATTTGGGCTTTCACTTGGAATTTTGTCTGAGATTTAAATGTGGCACCAAAGTTCTCCTTGAACCTCAGTTCGGTGCGTTTGATCCCTCCTTTAGACAGCGCAGCGCACATTTTGCTTACTCATCATTTAATATTTTGAACTAACTGGTGGCAGACATCGTGTTGCGTGTCTTAGATGGTAGAGCCACAAGTTACTCTCCTAACTGCATTAAGGGTCAGACGTGTTTGAATTCATGATGCTTTGTTTTTCTTAATCAATTAATTATAGCCCCAGTAAGCTCCACCGTCATACACACACACACACACACACACACACACACACACACACACACACACACACACACACACTCACTCCCTCTCCCTCTGTCTCTCTCTCTCTCTCTCTCTCTCTCTCTCTGTCACTCCCTCTCTCTCTCTTAACTGCGCATTCGCCACAACCCCTGGTAGTATCACCAAGGGAAAAAAAACGATCGTTGTTCATCCCTTCAATCGCCAATATACGATCGGATCGCCAATCGGCTCAACCCTAGTCCAGGGTGTGTGTTGTTTTCTACTGGCTTTCCCTTCTTCTCATATTTAAGTTTGGGTTATTCAAGATCAACAAGCCAATCCCCAGCAATGAGTCATGCGCAGATGTCGCAGCCACAGACCATTAAAATTTGAGAGGCACAAGACAGGTCTATGTGCTGGCTGCAGTAATGTTATTGCAGAGGGTTGTCAGTGTGTCTGCGTGTTGGTGGTCTCTGCAGAGATAGTTTGTATTTTGTCTGTCCTAAATGTTTCAGTAACATTACAATTGTTCCTAAAAGTAACCCAGAGTCACAGAAAAAGCATATCAAATAATAAAAACTCTGTTACATAATCAACTTCCTGGTCCTCGACAATAGCCAAATAAACATTTTTCTTTTGCTTCCACATATCTCTGAAGCATCAGCGGAAATAGTGTATTTAGCAGTTTTATTGGCAAAGTGAGAGTTGTTTGAAACATGCTGCTTATGGATCCAAACATCAAAGAGTATGATACTGTAATAGGGAGTGCATTGCTATCTACCTCTTTTGAAACTCTCATTTAGGAGCACCAAAGTAGTAAATTCTCAAATTCTACACATCATGCCTATAATGAATAATAGAGGCTATCATGGGGCTCTAAATTACAGGCAGCACACCATAAATATACAGTAAGTCTTTTTTGCAACTATCCTAACAATTAAGCAGATCCCAGCATGCACTGGGTGAGAGGTGGAGTACCGTCTACACACAAAAACAGGCAAGATATTCACCCACATATCTTCAGGCAATTTATAGCCTCCAGATCATCCAATGAGCATGTGTTTGGACTGAGGGAACCAACGCTGGCACAGAGAGAACGTATGAACTCCACACAGAAGCCAGGTGCCATAACATGATAATTAAAACATGCTAATGAACAGCCTAGTGAACACTATTACAAATTTGTTCTAGCTGTATGGGTATAGAATGAAAACGTTTGTGACACTGGCTGGCTTTCAGACTAGACAACCTTATTTGTAGGTGTGCCAGTGTGGCCAATTTCAATTTCCCCCTGGAGCTCTTCCAATTTTGTTTTCATTCACAACCAAGATGGTTGCCCTTTTGGGCCCTGCTTGGGATAATTTAATAAATTGTTTCTAACAGAGAAGATGGTAAACAGTGCCACCAAACAGCAACACGGGGTGTGATTGAGCAAAGAGCCGTCAAGGGAATAGGTTGACCTTATCTTGCTGCTCAGAATAGAGTCAAAGGGGTGGCTCACAGCATTAGTATTATCACAACACAAGTGTGTATTCCATCAAGGATATTTATTTTAAGGAGACTCCACAGGGGCACTAACAGCCCAAAACTCACTAGTGTGCCCTTTTCTGATTTTTGAAACCTGTCTTCTTTGAATGAGTTAAATAAGGCATTAAAATGATGGTGGCACTCGTAAGGCTAACTTGTTTATAGACTGCATTCAGAACATTCATTAAGATTAGCCAAATTTGTTTTTTACATAGGTAAACATGGTTCTGTAAATGCACTGTTGATGAAAGTATGGAAATCTTTGGCCCTTAGTGCTTGGATCTCAGCCAGTGTGCCCAAGGATGAAAGTAGGTCATAAGTTCCAGTACAGCACACAAACAGTATCTTGATAAGGTCACTGTGCCAGTTTTGAATGTGGATTTTAAAGATGGTCAGGAAACGTGTCATTACTGCTCTTTTTCTGTTGCATATAATTGACTTTGAGAATAATTTAGCAAGCTGTGATGGACTTCATGAGCATGAAGTCCTCTATCCTCCCTCAAACACTCACAGACACATGCATGATGGGGGAAGAGGGAAATATAAAGCATGTCTTAGGTAATTGGAAACGTGGGCCTGATGATGCTTTGTGACTTTATTTTTCTCTCTTTGTCTGTCTCTTATCCTCTTTCCCGCTCTATTGGTTGCCTAGAGACCCACAGTAGGATGCATGGAAATGGCAGGAAAAGGTCAGGCAAACCTTTGCGAAGTTAGTCATCTACTGTGTGGAGGTGTTGGTGGGATTGCAGTGGATAGGGCAGAGTGGTGAAGGTGTTCTCAAGCACTCCACTACGACATGTTACCTTGCCCCTTATCCATCTGACGTATGCTGTCGGGTTATGGGTGGATGGATGTTAATGGGGCATTACTAGTTATGATGTCATCAAGGAGGAGTAGTAGACCTTTTTCACAGCAGCCATAGTAATTTGAAAGGCTAAATCTAGGTGTTACCAATAGGGTTGAATATGATTTGGTTTTTTTTTCCAATACTATTGCTAAAACAATACCTTTAAAACTGTACTGGGGCCTGAACCAATACTTTCTAAACAAAAAAAGTAGCACAAAATGATGGCCATAGACATTAAAGAATATCTTTTTTCATTGCTAAGGCAAATTTGGACTTGAACTTGATCCATGTATTAACTGTTTAAAGTTCATTTGCAACATTTTCACTTACATTCACAAAATAAATAAAACTGAACCCAACTACATTAACTTCACAAATTTTTTTGCAGAAATATGATCATATTTGCTAACTGGAGGAAAGGCTGCTGTCAGTCATCAGTGGCCTTACCATCAAAGATATAAATGGCAAGCTGCATCTTAGTGTTTTATAGCTGTGCTCCTCATCGCTGGGGCTGCGGACATCCATACTGATAGCGGATGTGCTTGGAACGGGGTCACACTAACAGTCAAGCATGGTGCAACCCTCTGCTTTCAAGTGTATCCCATGCTGCATGTTGAAATTCCTTCTAGTTAAATACAGCCACACTGAAGACCATTTAACTTGGCATTTTAACCGTGGTTTAACTACTAGCTAACAGAAAGCTACCTGCTGCCAGAGCCACATAGAGAGAGTACTGCTGTAATGTTATCTAGTGTTTTGGTGAATTAGTATCATTGGTAACACTTGTGCTTACTGTACTAATTAATGTCAGAAGGGCTGCTGTGAAAAAAGGTCTATTAAAATAACACAATGGGATTGAAGGTGTCTGTCATTTGTTTTGCAATAATTTAAACTCACCCTCAACCTTAAGCAAATAAAAACAGGAAACACTGGGATATCTGGATTGTTCTTTGGTTTTTCAACTGATGATGTAACTGCTAAATATTTTTTTGTATTACACAATATGTTGTTCAACATTACAGTTAAGTATGTGTGTGACGCATAACCCTTTCCACAGTTCTTCAGCATTGTTTATTAAACCTGGCACCATTTTATGTAACATGCTAATTTATTGAGGATGCAAACTAATGACCTATTGCATTATTCTCTTTCTCTATAGGTATGGCCTCACAAGTCTTGGTCTACCCACCACACATTTATCAAACCCAGACAAGTGCCTTTAGCAGTGTGAAGAAACTCAAAGTTGAGCCCAGCAGCTGTGTGTACCATGAGAGGGTACACCCGCGGACTTATCTGAACAGCAGAACCCTTGGCATTGTGCACCCAACGAAACAAGCCCACTCGTTTGTGAGCCGAGACTTGGCAGTGGGCGTGAAAGTGCGTGGAGGACAAGAGTACCCAGTGCAGACGGTGGTGGTGCGTGGCATACAGAGACAACAGCCCGGTAAAAGAGCAGGAGGAGGAGGAGGAGGAGGAGGAAGATCAGGCCCAGCTGCGGCCCAGCAGCGACAGGACGCAGGGATTGTCCACTCGCAGGGCAAGGAGCAGCAGCAGACAGACACAGCAAGTGGGGGCAGCAGTGGAGCAACAGGGGCAGGAGGAGGGGGAAGGGGAGAGGGCTGCAGTGGAGGAGGCGAGGGAGGTGGAGAGGAGGAGGAGGGCGACAGAGAGGACAACTGTGGAGGTTTGAACTCAGCAGACAGCTCTCAGCGATGTGGGTTGAAACGTAAAAGTGAGGAGCTGGATAACCGAGGGAGCACCATGCAGATTGTGGAGGAACTGTCAATGTTGCCTGCCATGTTGCAAACGACGAATGTGGGGAATGCAACCATGACTGCACCTGCGGCTGTGGGGGCTGGAGGGGGCCCCTCCAAGCAGGGTGTAGGGCCCGGGGGTGTAGGTGCAGCAGGGGGGGCGGGTGGAGGGGATGGGGACTATCAGGTAGTACAGCATGAAGTTCTGTGTTCCATGAAGAATACTTATGAAGTGCTGGATTTCTTGGGACGTGGCACATTTGGCCAGGTTGTAAAGTGCTGGAAGAGGGGCACAGGTGAGGTCGTGGCTGTGAAGATCCTGAAGAACCACCCCTCGTACGCGCGGCAGGGTCAAATCGAAGTCGGCATCCTTGCTCGTCTGAGTGGGGAGAATGCGGATGAGCACAACCTGGTGCGAGCCTTTGAATGCTTCCAGCACCGCAGCCACACCTGCCTGGTGTTTGAGATGCTTGAGCAGAACCTGTATGACTTCCTAAAGCAGAATAAGTTCAGCCCACTACCCCTGAAAGTGATCAGACCTGTGCTACAGCAGGTAGCTACAGCGCTGAAAAAGCTGAAGAGCATGGGTCTGATTCATGCAGACCTCAAGCCGGAGAACATAATGCTGGTGGACCCAGTGAGACAGCCCTACAGGGTGAAGGTGATAGACTTTGGTTCAGCGAGTCATGTGTCCAAAGCAGTGTGTTCCACGTACCTCCAGTCTCGGTACTATAGGTGAGTACTTGAAGGAGAATTTTTGACAATTTTATTGACCATTTTTAACAAAGCAGGTTTGAGTTTAGTTAATTTCAAAACAATTCCAGTCTCTGTTGGTGTCCAGACCACCACAGTCTGGTTACAAAAATGTCCTTCCTCTAGCAAAACAAGGAAATGTCTCCCATACTGCACAACATCCTGCCTATTTAGGAGCCACATACCACAGACATTGAAAAAATGTGACCCTTACTAGCAGACTACAGACTGACTGTTCATGTCCCTACTGCCTGGGGAAGCAAATGGTGCTCTGCAATACTTTAAAACAAAAACAAAAAAAGTTTAATTGACTATCAGGTTGTATTTATATTCAGGGTGAAAGTGCCTTGGCTTTAGGAGTTGAAAGGATTTATAAAGATTATAGCATGATAGAAAAAAGGCAAATATATAAGATGTGAACAGGGAGAAAAATGCTATTACAGGCATGACATGGCAGTAGTTGCAGTACCTATTGTTTATGTTAGATGGATGACTGTGTTTCTGAAGGTCTTGGATGTGCCCTAGGAAAACCAGCATTACAAATGACCTTTGGCATTATGTCATGAATGCTTTGGTTTGATTAGGAAAACAGGCCTGAAATGGTATCAGCTGTTGTGTAAGGAAGGAGCGACCCACTTCACTGTTTGGTTTGTACCTTTCCCTGGTTTGCATAGAGACTCTGTGATGATAAGAAGGTATAATGTAAGCCATTGTGCTATTTTATGACAGTTATTTACATGAAGTTTTGTACATATGCATGGGCATAAGAGTAAATTGTTTTGGCACTGTAAATATGTGTGAGTGTGTACACAGACTTGAGGAAGTCGTGAAGCTGCTCTGTTTTCTTAGATGGTGGCACAGATAGGTTGTATTGCCATGTCTCTAGTTAAAGTAAATGAAACCTCAACATGGCATTTCATTATTTGCACAGAGTTGCCTAGTTAACTTTGTGCGAGGAGGGATACTTCATGTCATCCAGAGCTTGATATAGTTAATCCTTGCGACTAGGATTTTGATCTCATCATAGAAATACATGCTTGGTGCACAAGTGGTGTGACTAATGGCAGTTAAATCATTTGTTAAATCATTTGAATTCAAACCTTGGCTGCTGGTACACTCTCTTCATTAGAGATAGTGATTCAACAAGGCTAATCATAACTGACTCAATAGCTACAGCATCATTATACCTTCCTTGAACATTTGCCAAGGCCCAAGGAATGACTGTGACTTTCAATATTTGCCCATCATACATACAGTTGCGTATGTACAGCATACATTCATTGTGCTGTCCTTCTGCAAGTGACCCACTGCTGTGAGGACACAGTGAAAAATGCATGTGATTGTGCTATGCCTCAGCTGAGAAGTACTACGTTGACCTAATAGAAAGAGGAAACCAACTACATTTCAGTCCTCCTTCTGAACTAATGGATATTCTTCCTTTTTAACCTATGCACCTGTTTACACTGACCCTGTAATGTCTCATGCTTTACTTGCACTTTGTTCACACCTCACATGTATAACTGTCAGCTAAAATATCTTTTAGCATTTCAACACTGTAAATGCAAGTCTATTTGGATTTAGTTGCACGCACAAATGGATGCTTATATATTAAGATTTGATCCTGGCCAAATGTTCTGGAAATAGAATGTAATCATATTATATGCAGTTAAACTATATATAGCCTATATGTGTATACTACATTAGACAATGTCTGAGCTTCTCCAGCTGGCACAGTAGGGATGATTATACTAAGTTTAAAAACTGACTTCAAAATGATCAGATAAATAATAGAAATGGAGAAAAACACAGTAAGCCCTGTTGAGGGTGCACTGAAGGTGGCACTCAAGTGAACAGATTTCTGGCAAGGAAGGCTAGCATGTTTATTTTTGAAGTTTTGGTGCTTTGTGGTTTTGTTCCCTCTCTATCATGCCAGTGGGTCTTCCTCTCTGGTGAATCCTATAGTAGATTTTTTGTTTATAGGTAAGTTGGCCCGTTGTTGCTCATGTGCTATCTTACCCTTCCCGCACTGTTTGTCCCTCCCTCACTCTCACTCTTCGTCCCTCATCCTCCTAAATGGCAAGCCCTTCACCCTCAAGCCAGTATCTAAAAAGATGACTGTACATAAATTTAATTCCAACATCAGAAAAGTCACTTCTGATATTTGTGGTGCAAGTGGTATCACCATCCTCCTCATTGAAATTTTCTACCTTCAGAAGTGTCAATGTGGGTACAAGGGAAAGCACATTTTAGCTTCCAGTACTCTCCCCTCAGACTATGTCAGTGAAATTGCAACTGGTTTGAGTCCCCTTTAATGTCTCTATCAAATAGAGATCCTGTCATTCTAGTTTTGGCAGAGTTTGGCCCATTTGACTTTGCGGTGTGACATGGCTAATGTTGCTGTGAAAGATGTCAGTCAGTTTACAGCATTGAAGCAAATGAATGAGTTTTGGCTCGCCATTTGAAATACTTAAAGTTGATAAAAAGGTGAAAAGGTCAATTTAGATCTAGACTTAAGGCTTAGATACTCAACTGCAGTTTGTGTGCTATCCCAGTCCTAAACAAACGCTATTAAGAATGTCTGTATATGATGTTTTCTGATCAGTTTCATTCAGCTTGGCATAGTATGGCAAGAATATCTGTGTGGAGATTTACTTAAATGGTGAGATTAAGTCAGTTGATTTTGTGATACAGATTGTCAGTTCTTTTTTGTCTTAAAGCTTGGTTTCTGAGGCTAGGAGGAAGTGAGCAGGATTTACAAGCCACATTCAGGTCAGTGCTAGGCTCTTTTAATGAAAGCCATTTACATGGTATTTGAATAATTCTCACTCCCTGCACACTGAGCCAGTGAAGCAGTATGCTTTTTTTTCTTTTTACGACTTTTTAAAAATTTCTTTTGGCTTAGATGAAGTGTAGTGAAGCAGTATACTCTGCAGGGAATTAAAACACTGTTGATGAAAATAGATGCAAAATAAATGATTTGGTGTCTGTCTCTATTTGCATTTACTGTAGACTTTATCAGAATAAAGCGAGAAGACAATACTGGCATTGACCCATTCCTCAGCCATAGTTTTGTGGAAGCAGTGGAAAAATGCTTGTTAGTGACATATAATTATTGCATTGTCTTTTCACCCCAAACATGAATCAATTTTTCATTTTTGTGAATATTGTCGTATTGTTTTAAATGCACTTTGTTTCAGGAAGTTGCTCAAAATAGAACCGTTGTACTTTGCTTTTGTGGGGGAGGAAGTGAACAGTGCAGCTGCTTCAACTCTGTTTGTCAATTCTGTCAACCTCAAGCATTAGTGACCAGCACTTTCTCACAGGCAGGGTGCAAAATTAACTTCTTTGTCCACCAGCCACTTGCATATTGAACAACATTAGGCTGGTGGCTGGTTCTTATTTTGTGCCCTGCTCGCAGGTGTTGCATGGTGTATTTTGATACAGTAAGTATCATTGCTCATTGCGACTGCAGAATTATAATAAGGTCAGTCTTGATAAAAAATATTTGCACCAGCATTAACTGATTTGTGTAAGAGAAGCTGGCTCAGTGAAAATCTTTGCTTTGGTTTTTCTTCCATGTTTAATTGCTCAGTACTTCATTATGTAATGTTAGAGCTGAATAATTAGATTTATTTCTGATTTGATTTTCCTTTCAGGGCAAAGTTGTTTTGATTACAACATACTAATAAATGGTAAATACGTTGTAAATGTTGTAATGTGTACCCCCTGGCAGACAGGAGTATGCAAAGCATACTGTGAGCGAACTGCGTTGCTGAGGCTAAGAGTGAAGGGTTGCTTAAAATAGTGCATGGGACACTGGCCAGTGGGCTTTGACTTCTATAGATGGTGAAGCACATAGGCAGCCAGAATGAAATAAGGACAGCTTGAAATACTAGAGAGCTCTCACTTACTTGTTCAAGGTCAACCAGCTCTAACGTCAGCTGTTTTGATTTTCAAACGTCAATTTGTGTGTTTGTGTTTGGTTATATGCGCAGCACTGAAGATTTGTTGGCCAGTAATCTAAAGTGGCTGGTGGACAGCTCAAATCTATCAGCCTCTCAATTCAATAAATTTGACAGATATGTCAGCCGCTTCCACAATTTACAAGCATTTGGCCTGTGGCCGCTCGTAATTTGCCACTCTAGTTTGCACAGTCAGCTTAGTTGGAACTCTCTGAGCTCAATTTTCTAGAAGTGGCCATTTTTAGACACATGTTCCAATTTGAAAACAAAACTTTAAAGAGACAGTTCACCCCCAAATCATAAATGGATATTTTTCCTGTGGCCTGTAGTGCTGTTCATTCATCTAGATTGTTTTGGAGATATTGGCCATAGAGATGACTGCCTTCTCTTGAATATAGAGTACTATATATGAAGAGTAGATGGCACACAGCTTGTGTACTAAAGGCACCACACCAAACCAAAAAAATTAATTTCAAAAGCCCAACAGCAATGTCTCTTTCCAGAAATCGTGACCCACTTACTCAAGATAATCTTGTTGTGAGCAGTTTCATGGAGGAACTATTTTATTTATACTATAGAAAGATCAAAGATAAAAAGCACTACAGGCCACAGGAAAAAAATTTTTTTTGAACTGTCCCATGAATTTCTTTTATTGAGCTTCTAGTTTAGTTTGTCTTGCTGAAGTTGTGTTTTTGTGTGTATTTTTTAGTGTGTATTATTTTGTCAAACCCACAGTCCATATTTGACAGTGATCTTTCCTTTGTTGTTAGAAAAGTTATCAGCTCAGGAGCATCTCAAAAATGTGCTCTTTTCTCTCTTGATCTGAATTCAACAATGTCATAATTTTTTTTTTTTTTTTTTTTTTTATCAGTGAGATTATTGTATTCAGGGTTAAGGCAAAAACAATCTCATGCCTTCAGCATGGCTTTTAACAAATAGTAGAAGGCAAGATCTTATCATTCCTATTCAGCCTATCTTCACTGGTTGCCAGTAAGTTTCAAAATTGATTTTAGTGATTACTTATGAAGCACTTAATGGTTAGACTCCCATTTATATTGCTCCATTGTTGCTCCCCTGTGAGCTTGAGCACAACTTCATATCGGGGCCGTTCTGTTCTCAAGTCCAGACTCAAGACTAAATGTGACTAGGTTTTGTAGATGTAAATTATTTGAATGTTGAGGGCATATGGAGTGTCCTATCACTTTTTCATTTACTTTAAATTTTACCACATTTAAAAAAAATATGTTGCATCAGACTAGGGCAGGGTAATATATCCTTATTATATCAAAATTGTGATACAAGACTATACATCATCTTAATTTGGATATATTGTGATATGGCGTGTTGTCTTTTCCTGGTTTTAAATTCTACATAACAGTAAAGTAATGTAACTTTCTGAACTGTTGTAGCTGTTTAATTATTTGCCTTTACTTAAATAGCTATCATATCCACATTACTGATGATTATTTATCAAAACCTATTGTGTTAAGATTTTGTGAAAGCACCAAGTCATCTCTATAATAATAAATTGACTAGTATCAAGATATTTGGTCATTAGACAGTACAATAGCAAGAAAACACTTAGAGCTGAACAAATATGTATTTGTTGTTGTTTCTATGCAACTATTCAGCATAGACATAATCAAAAGGTCTATTCAAGATTTTTCACATTGGACCAGTTCCTCTATTTGAACCCAATCTGTAGTTCATTCTCCTATCCACACATGGAATATTTGGACTGAGACTAATGGATTAACATTTCCCTTAAGTGTAGGTCTGGCATTTTTACCACATGGACAAGTAAGTCTTAGAAACATGTTCTGTGCATGTGTGGGAACTTGTGGACACACAAGTTTCTGCCCTTTTATGAACTGTCTACTTCCCTGTAAATACCTGGAAACACTCATTACCCACGGTAGCTTGCAATCTGTCAGTTAGAAAGCACTTAAATTATGTATCAGGGTTGGTTCTCATGACACAGTTTTTTTTACAACATCTTGTATTTGATGTAATCATTTGGTTTTAAGCCCACTTCGATGCTGTGTCAAATCAGACTGTCTATTGTTTTAAACATTTACACATTTTTTGAAACTTTGTGTTGAATCTGAGACAGAAGTAACTCCCTTGAGGTTTACACAAATATCTAAAACTTGTGCTCACATGCTCAAGACTCATTGCTTATCACTTCAATCCAACTCTTTGTTCTCCCAATTGATGTCATGCTACCATCAGCAGGGCTCTGTGACATAACACTATTTCCAACAAATTCCTTTGCTGGTGGTATGCCAGGGGTCACAGTGTTTTATTACAACATTTCATCACTGGTTTGAATAACAAAAGCTTCTGCATCTACCAGCGCAGTTAAGGAATCTCTTTATGGAAGAGTATTTTGGCTACCCTCTTGCAGAGCCTCCAATTTGTTGTTACATTACATTCAAAGTGTGTAGACTTAACTGAGGAACACTTGAGTGTGGCCTTTTGCCACTGTGTTTTGATATGAATATTGTTTGAATAGTCCTGCAGTATTAATAGTAGCACAGCTGTTGCAGTTCAGAAACATGAAAGATGTGATGGGTTCAGAAACGCTTGTTGTGATATTACAGCTTCGCCATAAATGATTGCCTTTCTGCCATGCCTCATGTCTCAGTTGGTAGTTTAACAGTTAGCTAAACATAATTACAGAGAACAGATCAAAACTGTTTTCAAATTCCAAGATGTGCTCTTTAATATAGGTCATCTGCAGGATCCTATGTTTATTTCATACATTAATGGCTTTTAGTGAAATGTCCGTGGAGTACTTGTGACACTCCACCCTGAAAATGGCATCCTCCATAACTAAGGCCATGCAGTTGGCAACTAGAAGGAAAGATATGTTGTTGCCAAGGTTATAAATGGATGATAGCTTGCACCTTTTGCTCTGTATTCTGGCAAGTTTTTTTTTTTTTTTGTGCAATAATTTTATTCGATTAGCATTCAAAGTCCCCCCCCCAGTAAATACATAGATTTACCTCAGCAACAATTAGATGAAGGATGAGGCTAATCGAAAAGGTGTAGGCTGAAGCTCGTGCTTATTTTGCCTACCCTTTTTACAAAAACAACTTTAGCAAGGCAACTCTTTAACTACATGGTCTGAGTTGTGCCATAAGTGTTCAGAAAAAAAACAACAAACAAAAAAAACAACAAATTTTCAACCATGTTACAGAAGTAAATCAATAAAGTTCCATAACAATAATACAAGCAAACACAGCCAAAATAATTACTCTTCTTCATACCTGATTTATATATTTTCTTATTGCTTTAGTTTTATACATGTTTTTAAATGAGGAAAGTGAACTACACATTTTTAATTCATCATCACAGCTATTCCACAAGTTAACACCTCTAACAGAAACACATCTCTGCTTAATATTCGTTCTTGTCTTAGTTTTTTTGAAAAGAAAACCTGTTCCCCTCAAATCATACCGACTCTCTCTGATTTCAAACAGCCTCTTGAGTACTGCGGCAAAGTAAATTATTGTGTGCTTTGTACATTATCTGTGCCGTTTTAAATTCAACTAAATCATAAAATTTAAGAGTATTTAGATTGATAAACAATACATTAGTTGATTCAAGGAAGTTTGATCAATTTATAATTCTTATAGCTCTTTTTTGTAACTTAAAAATAGGATGAGTGTTACGTTCCAAGCTGTCTATTTTCTTGTCTTTCTCCTTTATCAAGTTTTTCAGTTGTTTCATCTCATCCATTAAATCAAGTAGCATATCTTGTTGTTTAGCCACTTCGCTAAGTTCATCCGACATGAAGTTAAGCGATTTCCTGATCTCCTCCAACTCCTCCTCAACTCCAGAGTTTACTTTCTTTGGTGGTATTTAGTTTCGCCATTTTCTTCGCTTATTCACTTTTAGCTCAGGATGAATTTGAGGGAGGGTTGCTCAGAGTTGTTTGTATTGTTGTTCAGAGTTGTTTGCATTGTTGTGCGCCACTCTCCATGATGGATAATCATTGAGTTAAATAGATTTAAGTATTGAGCTAAAGAGATTTACAATGAATATTTCAAGTTATCTTTGAATCTGTCAAGGAATTTCCAGACTGCAGCCCCAGTTCCATGTATATGTACACATACTAGGCTAATACAAATAATTTCCACTCTGAAAACTGTAGAGAAGAAGCTCAGTCCATCTGAACTGGAAGAACTGACTTACTTTAACCCTGGCTTCATGTCAACACATTGAAAGGTTAACATCTGTAAAACGTGTCTAAAGCCTTGTATCCTTAATCTAAGGTCTGGGCAGATCAGAGTGCAAGTGCTCCCTCCGCCTATGCTACACTGCCTCTGTGTTCCACTGAATAATGCAGAGTGCTCTGAGAGTGTGTGGAATTACAGTTCCTGGAAGAGACGTGCGGCAAACCTCCATTCTTCCATCATGGAGTCACCATGTTGTCAGTTTGTCTTTGTGGTTGAGCTTGTGCCAACTGCAGTGTAGCCCGAATGAGTTTATTTATCAGAACAAGCTTACTGAAAGGCCTACGTAAGCATGCAATGACAATGACCCCCTCCCTGTGTGCAGCCACCCTTATTTGCTGTTCTCTGTGTGAGCTGGTTGGATGCCACTTTACACTGGGTTCCTCCCTGTGAGGACAGAGCAGGGAGGATCAGAGAACTATTTCTGGAGTATGAGATAATGTCCATGAATAAGAAATAGAGAAGGAGATAATTTCTCTGCTCTGCCCATCTTGCAAGGAAGTCAGACTCGTGTCTGCACTGTTTTTTCAGGTGAGATAAAAATAAGATACAAGTGAAAAAAAAGATGTACCAGACCTGCATATCAAAGAAGCACTGACACTTTCGGAAATATGCTTGTTTTCTATCTTACTCGCAGTCAGAAGAACACAGCTGGAAGAAGATGAATACTAATTTTGTATCTGTACAGTACAGAGTACAGTATGGACAAAATATGTCTGGAGTATATTTAGCCCAGCCTGACACAAATGGAAGCAAAAAGAGCAGTTTCCTTTTATCCAAACTTAAAAATATATTTTACATAAACTCCAGCATTTTCATATTTAGATGCTGTAATTAATGGTACCCAGTAATTTAGCAATTTGGGGGTTACAGACTCAATCTTGACCTCCTCACACTGCTTCTAGACTCATCATGCCTTCCCTATAATTTTCCATATTTAAGAGTTAAAATCTGGATTACGTAAACATTTAGCCTAGCTAACGTTAGCTAGCATACTACCGTTGACATATCTTTGACAGCTTCTTTGACAGCTGACAGTCTGATCTCCAGTTCTTGCAGAAGAATAGTCGAGCTGTGTTGACCGTATCTCCCCAACCATTTTCTCATCCAAACTGGTTTCTGCTTGTGTTTTTTCACCGCAAAGTATTAACGTTACTACAGCAAGTTGCTCCGCTAAGTCCGTCTCTATTGTTTTCAATACATCTACTTCTCTATGAGATCACATGAGATTGTGCTCTCTTCTCTGGCACAATAATCTGAATTAAAAATACTATAGTGTGTGATGGGCCATTATTTTTAAATCTTGTAGTATGTGCTTGTTTGAGATCAGAGAGAATGCCACCAGATTTCAAAATCTGTTAGATTTTGGATTTTAAAACTCCTGTAGTGTGAGCCCAGCCATAGGTTAAAGAAATAGGTTTGAATGTTTATCACGCCCTCATATAGGACACCAGGATAGAAGGCCCAACTTGTTTCCATTCTTTGGATTCGTCCAAACATCTGGGTCAGCAATTTAGTGCACACTAGGGTTTAATCCCAGGAAACGGGATTCCCGGGAAATGCAGTCAAGACCATTTCCTGTTTGCTGGGAAATACAATGACGGGAAACGGGAAAAAATGTTTTATTTGTTTGTCTTTTTTAAACACAGCACATATTAAAATATATTCAGAAAAATGTAGAGCGACAGTTTACTGTCATCAAACATGCTGCAGATGTGTGTGCGTGCATGCTCTGTGCCGATAAAACACAACACAGCCAATTAATCAACACAAAGCGCTATGAGTAAAAAGCACATGCATGCTCAGAGTCTGACCTTGTGGGATTGCACATACACTAATGCACAAATGCTGAAGTAAAAACAAAGAAATGTTCTGTTAACTTCAAGAGATCATCAATTATACTAGCCTACTATTTATTGCTTTGTTATTACACGAGGCCTGCGCTCGCAGCGGCTCGCACCAGTGGAGCAGCCGCAGAAAATATGTTCAAAGGACACTTTACTAAGTCTCACTCCTGTATTCTATCAGCAATAAAGTGTAAATATTGAAGTTAATGGCGTACACGTGTGTGTGTGTCGCACATAGCTGAGGTGCACACACACCACAATCGCAAAACACCTTCATTTATGTTTAACAGCTGTGCGTGAGTGTGTCTTTAAAGTTAATCTCACTAATAAGGAAAAAGGAATTATTATTATAATTGTAAATTCTGATAAATCTCAACAGACCTGCAAAGTGCGCGCAGGACGGGATCACAACTGTCAGATCGTCTTTAACAGATCAGCCAGCATGACAGCTGGAACAGCTGTAGCGTTTGTGTCTGCGTGTTTATTGGGATCCAGAAAAACAAGGATTAAATAATTATGATTCATAACATACAAAATGAACAAGACATTACATCTGACCACACGAGACCGGTCCGACCCGGGGAGAAAAAGGTCTGTGTGCTTCTGTCAGAGCTGGTTGGATATACCCGTGCGTAATTTTGCGTGCTTAGTAGTGTTAGTGGGACAGAGGAGCGAGGATGGGAGCTGGATATGAGGATGAGGAAAAAGAGGAGAAGAAGGAGGTGCATGGACTGCCACAGAACTGCTCCTCAATCGGCTCAGGTGGCACATCTGAGCCAATTGTTGTCTCCATATATTGCGCGCTTTCGCATTTTCACTTCTCAAACCAGGTGGTCGGTCTCCTCTCTTAAAAATCTTTTCTCTTTGTTTCCTCCTGGTAAATCCACCACCATGCTGGCACACTTGCTTCTTAAAGGTGATGAGAGCTGACTTTCTGATTGGTTTATTGCATGTTCGGCCTAAACTTGCCGGTGAATTATTGAGGGCACATTGGCACACCTGAATCCCACTTTTTAAAAAAGTTTATTTCCTGGGATTCCCGGGAAAATTGGCTCCTTTTCCTGGGATAGAAAAAGTCTAATTTTTGGAAAAAATATTAATCCTTGTGCACAGATTCACTGTATGTTTTGGAATATCGCCGTGCATCATGTTTGTGTTGATTCTACTAACATAACCTTGTGCCTCAGTCTCTTTGTGGCATAGACACAGACAAGTGAAGAGGTGGGGGGGTGTAGAAGAGACGGATGGAGGAAGGGAAGCAGCTGTTTGAGTTGAAGGAGCAAACTGTTGAACTTGTTGACCAGGGAAAGACTTGTTTTTATTGGTCAGAGCCAATCCGCAAAGGAGCAGCAAAATATAGAGGACGCCTCAGGCTATGAGGAGAAAAGATGGCAACCAAATCTTACCACTGCTCCTGCCTGTTTGGGTTTTATTTTGTGATTGTTACTGAATATTATACCTGCAGTGTGGGTGGGTTACTCTTGGCACAGTGGTGTGCCCATGCTGGGCCTGCTGTTACTGCTGTGCTCAGCATTGTGCATTAGGATTCGTTACTGATGGTTTCCATTAAAGACAAGCCAGCAGCCAGTGCAGAGTTTGTTATTCTCAGTCAGGCCTTGTTCTGGAGTGACCTCACCAAAACCAAATGTTGCACTGTGTCAGCCTAAATCTATCAAATAAAATAATTACAAGCACAAGTTGTGAAAAAACATAATCACAAAACACTTTTAACTATTTTCAACTTAATGAGCATCTCTAAAATTCCATGATATACAGTGATGGAAAGGTTGAAACTCTAGGAGTGAGCTGTGAACTGAGGAATGTTTTGAAAAGAGTGTCTGACAACGCTGCTAGCAGGCGCAGAAAGCTCTTTGAAGATGTGTCTTTTTTTCCCCTCTACTGCCTCTGGAGGTGGTTTTCGCCGATAACACATGAGGCTCTATGGAAACCTTTGAACACAGTGATATTGTAGACTACTCATGTCTCACTCATAGTCATTCATTTCCAACCTTTGAACAGCACAGTAATATCAGTCAACAGACCTGATATGCAGCCTTTTGTCTCGTGACTGAGGAAAAACATGCTCAGCTTTCGTAAAGTATTAGAATCATATTGACTGCATTTAATGGATGATAAAATGTATTGATGATAATGCATCCCTAGTTGTTGCATATCTCATAAAACTCATAAAACATGCACAGGCAAATATCCATCCATTTTTACTGTAGCTACATATTTGGAATTTATTTATTTGTATAAACAAGGCTGCCGGCCAGGTGCGTTGTCAGGTGATTTGCCTGTGAGTTTGTGCTATTTCAGGTCTATCCATTCATTCATTGTCTATACACTCTTATTCATGTTAAGTTTTTTGCAGAGCAGGAGTCTCTGCATGCACTAGGCAAAAGGCAAGATACCAGTCTACCATGTTGCTCATCTTTTTGTTGTACCTGTGTGTTTTCTCTGGAGCTCTTGCACGTGGCAGTGAACAGTCACGAGGCCTCTGCTCCTCTTGCATTCAATGGCCCCTCAGCTTGTACGTCATATCCTAAGGATGGAAAATAGATTTGGTTTCACAGGAGGGCGGTGAGGCTTGAGTTGCGTTGATTAGGACAGAGCAGTGCAACCATAGCAACATCCACTCATTCCCCCCAAACCAAAGGAGAGAAACCTGTTTTCTATTTGACTCTCTTTATTTCACTATGTGATTTTACATGGTGTACTGCTATTGTGTATTCAGTTGGGAAAAGTAAGAACAGAAGGATATAAAGAAGATAACACAATATATCTTGTCTGTACCCAGAAGCACTTTGCATAATCTCTGGTGGAATCTAAATAAACAATAAATAATAAACAAATGAGGAAGAGCTAAACACAAGGTTCCTGGCTCCTAAATCTTTGTATTCCATCCCCATCTTGGTTATTTTTCCTGAAAATAGAGCTGTTTCAGTTGTGATGATTTATGCAACTAAGTTTATACTGGCATCATTATTTTGGTTAATGTATTTCTTTCAGGTTGTAAGATTTTGAAAATGGCACAGAGCAGTCCTAAAAATATTTCATATGCTGCAAGAGAGGAAATGGTCCATCGTGGTAACTTACTCTATATCACAAGTGACATGGTAACAGCCAAACATTTAACAGGTGTGTTGTTCAGTTGCACCATTGACAAGTGACACAGAGACAGTGTGGAGTCAGAGAGAGAGTGCAGTTGCTGGTGAAGTGGTTAATAAAAAGGGACAGTTCTGCTCTCCTGTATGGCAGTTTTTTTTTTAATAAAGTCTCATTATATCTATTGCCCGTGTGCTTTGATTAAAAATAAGTGGTTAATTCAAAGTAAGGTGGTTAAATTCAGAATTCAGTGGTTGAATTCAACCTTTTTATCTCCTGGACTTGATTAAAAATGGGTTATTAAAAATGATCAATACTTGTCAACGTTGACTGAAATGAAACATTTTATTGTGAAAAATATATCAATTAATTCACTCAGCCCTCATCACATGGTTACAAACACTGTGCTCATCTCTGAAAAGGTTTTAATACTTAATTATTTTGACATAGTTACTATTATTTGCTTGGTACCAAATTAGTTAGCTTATTTTGATTTTAAGAAATGGGGAAGGATTGTTTATAAAAGCAGATTGAGGCATACATAGAACTGACACAGCTGATAAGCCAGCTCTCAGAAGTTGAACAGGAGCAGTTGATGGACCAGTGCACAGCACTGGCTTTTGCAGGGGGCAAAGTGTTTTTGGTTACAGGATACTTTCCAACCATTAGATTGACCTGATGATGGCTCGAAGTACCACTCAAGTTGTACTGATCAGCCTTACTGTATATCCCCATATTAGCCTGGTAAATCCAAGGGTGTGTTGATATGTAGCATCCCTCTCCTCACTTCCTCCAGGGGAGAACCTGTTCCTTATAAATAGGACATGCCTGTGAGGCTAAAATGGTTGGCATAACTGCCTGGTTGGTTTTCTGCTGCTATGTTGCCTACTGCACCAGCTGTTGCAGGCATTTGTTTTGACCATGTGATAAATTTGTCTAAAACTTATTTTAGCAGGTCTTAAGTTTGCTGTTGCTAGCCATATGTTGGGCACCATCCAGTCCCATATGGCTCCAAAGACGTCATAGAGAAGTTGTCTGCAGGATATGTTCAGTATGAAAGAGCAGGATTGCCTTAGTTGGCAGGTTCAGCTGTCTGAAGTACACTTGAGCTAATTGTCTTGGAATCCCATCCTTGTCGTTCTTTAGATTACCATAACCTATTTCAAATCCTCTGGATTCTTTCATGTTGGTAAATATTTTGTTAAATGGATATCTAAGCTATATGCTGAATGGAAGTGAAATGATACCTCTCAGTCACTCAGTTTTCTCTCTAATGTAATTTTAGGGCCGAGTTATTCTGAGCAATGCTGTCATCTACAGTATGTTGGTAATAAGCACATAATTATTAATGAAATAATTGTCACAGCATGATCTCGGTGTATTTATATGGATCAAGTTATTAAAACTACAAACACAAAGGTCAAATTATCCCGCAGCTCTGCTGTTGCATAAAATAAAGGATGTAAGGAAAATTTATTTTTAGTCTCAACATGCATCCCTCACCCATTTAGCCAGTTCACAACAGTATTATTTTTCTCCATTATCTGATTGTCACTCTCATTTCAGACATTCCTTTTAAAATGCAACATCCTGACTTTTCTAATAGTTGTGTACTGTTAGTCTGTGTGCTACATAGTCATTAGGGCTGCACAGTATGATGAAATCATACTGCAATTACTTTGGTAGATATTGCCATTGTAATATGATTCATGTGATAATATGATCAATTTTGCATCACAGTTTTAATTTTCACGGAAAAATTAACATTTGTTGTGGTCTGTATCAAACACACGTGGATTTGGATGCCAGGGCATCTCATCTGTAGTATTTTGTCATAATGCTGTTTTGTCACACATTTTATCTTTATCAAAAAAATTGCAGCTATTGTACAGCTCTAATAGTTAACACATTGTATTGTTTTTAATGTGTTCGAAAGCTACTTTTGCACAGAAAGACTTGTGTCAAAGTAAAGAGCTCAGGCTACATCATGCCGTGAGTGCACTGTCACAGTTTAAAGTATTTAGTGTGTCCTTAACAGAGTTATTGACAGTTGTCAGCTTTTCTTACCTATATTGGTGCTGACAGGCCTGCGTCATCACTGGCCATCCCTGTGACATGGTATTACAGTGCTATTATGGAGTCACTTGAAGTAACCCCGGGCCGGTGTGTAGGCGTAGAGGTAGTGACTGTGCTTCTTATTTCCTATCAGCCTAGAGCAGATACAACAGCCTGTCAAAGGTCTGATCCTGGCCTGGCTGACCTGCTAACCCACTGACTCAGCCTCCTGAGGCCTGGTGACTCAAATGCATGCACAACGCTCACTTACAAGTCACTTGGCACCATTGTAGATGTACCACCCATTCCTTTGACTGGCCAACAATAGGAATTCCATGAAATTAGTAATTAAGCAACATTAATTTTGCAGTATACAAAAGTAGCCCTGGAAAACCACAGTCTGAATAATAACTGGAAAAAAATCAGTCAGGTTGGCAGACTCCTTTGTAATGAAACCTAGTTTACTACTCCAGCAATAAGGCTGACCCTTATTAACAGCCTAGCAACAGAGGCAATTTTTAGTCCCTTTTGATTCAGTAGCCAACTTGAGCTAATGCTTTCTGGAGATTGTGTGATTTCCCAAACTGAATTAATACCACTCATACAAACACAAAACTGCTTTGCTTGGTCTCTTTTGTTGTAACTGAAAAAAAGTGTTTAGCTACTATGTCCGTGAACATCAAATGTATTTTTAAGCTAGTAGCATCCAATAAAAAATCCAAAGGTCAAAATGTATCTAAAAAAGATTGACATAATCATTTACAATACTCACAATGCATTTTTATTTCATGAATACTGCTTCAGGGTGGCACGGTGGTGCAGTGGTTAGCACTGTCGCTTCACAGCAAGAAGGTCCTGAGTTCGAATGGAGCTTGTGGCTGGGGCAGGGCCTTTCTGTGTAGAGTTTGCATGTTCTCCTCATGTCTGCGTGGGTTTTCTCAGGGTACTCCATGTCCAAAGACATGCAGGTTAATGGGTTAATTGTTGACTCTAAATTGCCCATAGGTGTGAATTTGAGTGTTAGCGGTTGTTTGTCTCTATGCATCAGCCCTGCGATGAACTGGTGACTTGTCCAGGGTGTACCCCCGCCTCTTGCCCAATGTCAGCTGGGATAGGCTCCAGCCCCCTGCGACCTATAAAGAATAAGTGGTTACGGACAATGGATGGATATTCTGCTTCACTCCATATTTTTTGGCGTTAGCCTTTCAAAAACAACATTTTCACGGCGGTCACAAAACCGCTTCCACGTTGTTGTAGCAGCAATCTGACAACACCTTAAATTATATTCATTAAAGAAAGTTGATTTAATTACTCTATAAATGTCACTTTAACAGCTGCAATAAATAGCCTAACTGAAGGTCATAGTCAATTGAGGCCCACTGTGGTTTGTAATTTATTTTCATGAAAAATGTGTCATTCAAACATCCCCTGTCTGGATGGAATAACATTTTCAGGGATGAGCACAGTGTGCAATCATGCTGACACATAATGACACATATGATATTGTTCAATCACATTTTAAATGTCTAGTTGACCAATCCGATTGCTTGGTTGGAACAACTTGTTGTATAATTATGGATATTTATTTGCACAAGACTTCAACATCAGCCTATAGGGCCAAAAAGCAGAACATACAAATTGAGGAAAAATGGTCTTTAGGTTTATGCATAAATGAACTTCATAGTTTCTATGTTAAAGATTAAATGCATTGAATGTGAACAATTTGAGCACTACAACACATAAACCTGTTCTCTGGATCAGATAAACTATTTTAAAAGAAGTTGTTTTTATTATTTATCAGAGAAATTGTTGTTCTTATCTGTTTTCTCACTAACTTTTCAGCTCTTTATGAATTTATAGAGATCTGTTTTCTATTTTGTAAAGATGGCAGAAAACATCCTTATGTAAAATTCTATACTTGTATATCACTGTTTAATGTTTTCATATTAACTGTTATCATCATGTGACCTTAGACTAACTTTTTTATGTTTTGTCTGTTCCACAGGGCTCCAGAGATTATTTTGGGATTGCCGTTTTGTGAAGCCATAGACATGTGGTCCCTAGGTTGTGTGATAGCTGAACTTTTTCTGGGCTGGCCCCTTTACCCTGGGGCCCTGGAGTACGACCAGGTAAATAATCATCTTCACAGCACTTTTAGCTGCCATTGGTTCCTTTTCCTCATTTTTAAGATAGTTAACACTTTTCAGCCTCTCATGTGCACCTCCTGCCATCCTTTCCTTTCTGCTCTATATGCAACATATCCCAGCATCTTCAACTTCTGTGACTCAGTCTCTCCTCTCTGTACCATCTCCACATGGAAAGTTTTACCCTCTTTGCAGCCTTTTTCTCCCATAATTGAGCCTCCTACCCCCATTCCCCACGCATCCCAACACTGCCCATGTGGCTGTCTAGGCAGTGTTACACCCTCTTTTTTCCACCCAGCCAGTTATTTTCCTTGTCTCCTCTCTGTCCTTCTTCTTTTCTTTCTTTTCTCCTCCTTCCATTATCCCATACACTTTCCAATCAAGGCAACCCACAGAGGAGTGGGTTCACTGTGTTTGTTTTTGAGTTAGCATGCAGTCCAGCTTTCTATTACAAGCTTGCCTTCAGGTTACTGACTCAGACATGACTCCCACTGTTGAAGTTTACAGGATTTGTGATCCATGGCCACTTTAAATCTAAGTTTAAATCTCCTCAAAGATATGTTGCAAAGATTTAGTTTGAAAGAGAAGCTGACAAAGCCATAAAAAGGCAGACAGGAGCATTCAGCAGCAGATGGCTTGAAGCTAGGACAAGAATGTAACATTGTCACTGTGTGTACGGTTGGAAAAATCTGTTATTTTAATCTGTGTGAGATCTAGGCCTAATGCCGTCTTAGTGGTACTGGAGGGATTTTCTGTATGAGGATGGCATGGATAGAAGGGAGAGGAAACTTTTGAGGTTTAGGGAAAGAATCTTTGCTGCATAATTACACATGGAAAGAAAGGCTGTGATGGATTGTCTGAACGAAGAAAGAGACTGGGGGCTCAAGTGACTTCAAGTACCAAATTAGTGCAGTATTTACTGTTCCTTGGTGACGTACCTACCCTGAGGATTGTATCAGCTGATGTCTGTGACAGTGAGCAGAACAGCATATTGTTGTGATTGATGGTATGTCTATTAGAAGCTGTTGGATGTCTGACCCCCTCCCTGTGGAGCCCTGACAGTGTCTTCCCAGGACTAGACTGATCTGGGCTTATGCTGAGCTGCTTTCCCCTGCCCCGGAGCCCTATCTACTCAAAGCCTGCCAGCAGAGCCTCTGTCAGATTGTACTCTGTCCCATGCAGCACCCTACATTACAGCACTCAGCCCCGCTGCACATTGCACTCATACCAAAGTGTTTTTATGGCCCGGCATCATTTTTCACTCTCCCCAGGATCGAGACAGGGGAGATAAGTCAACACCTCCGAAAGAGATTTGACTGGAGTGCTGCACCACCAGTCTAAATATGATGAATCTGTTTTTGCAGGAGCCAGTCAGCACGCTGCTTTACAGATATCTGGGGGAAACCTCAATTTAGTGAGGGACTGCTTGGAGGTGATGGGGTGACGAGGGTGGGTGGGATAAAGTTGCCATAGATGGGAAATGTAAGGAACAATGAAATAAAAAGCAAGATAACAGGTGCAAAGGAGCCCATGGAATGTATCAGATAGAGATCAAAACCTATTGTATGTAAATGGGTGACCGCATTTGAATCCAAATACAGTGTTAACACTGCCATGTGGCATCACTTTAGCATGTTGGATCTTGCACCACTCAGGTTACTGTCTGTTATTGTCCACTGATTATAATAACTTCAGTTGATTTTAAGTTCTGAGTGTTCTCCGGGATGACTGGACTTATCATCCAGGCCTGATTTTAGCAGAATAGTTATGTAGTAAGTTGGAAACAGCCCCTGTACTTTTGTGAAATAGCCAATGGGCCTATTTCTTTCTCGACTGAACTGTGCCTCAACACCCACCCTACACAGGAAACATTGTCCCTCTTTGCCGAGTCTGTCCACTGGCATACAGGGTTCTCCATTTGGGCATGGAATTGCCCAATAAATGGGAAAAACAGCCAGAATAGGAGCAGAGGATTAATGAAAAGTTTTTTTTTTTCTTTCTAGTGCTTTCTTGAGCATTTAATCTCATGATGAAGCACAGTACTATGTATCCACAGATGACTAAAAGCACACAGAAAGGCCAGTGGCCCACTTCTCTATGATGTGCAAATCTGCAGGTGCAAAGTTTACTGTTCACTTTACTATTGCTTGTTTTCTTCAGCTGCGAGGTTAGAACATTTTCCCCAATACCTCTGGTCAGTTTTAACTGCAGACAATTCACATTTGGATGTATGTTAAATCATTAGTTTGTGTCTGAAATCCAGCAGCCACTTTCATATTTTTACCGGGATCTGGGTGGTGGCTGGTGCTAATTTCCCACCCTGGATCAAGAATTTAATTCGTTGCATGATATTTTTGAATTTATGTTTCCATAGCCACACCTTAGTTTGAGGGGGGAAAGTGTTATTACAGTTGCGATGATGTTACAGTTGTATCTGATCTCCCATGAAAACACTGCACCTGAGTGCTCTTTAACAGCTGCTTTCTGTATGAAGTTTGAGCAGTACATGTGTAGGCTACCCCAGAGGATTTCTGGTAGCGGTAAATTTAAAGGGCTAAGCAATATATCGATATTATATCAGTATTGTGATATGAGACAAGACATCATCTTAGATTTCAGACATGGTTATATCGTGCTATGGCATAAGTGTTGTCTTTTCCTGGTTTTAAAGGCTGCATTACAGTAAAGTGATGCACAAAAAAAAGCACCAGTAGTCCTCCCTACAATACTGTCACACTATGGCAGTATTTGGCCAAAACTATCATATTTGATTTTGTTCACATCGCCTAGGTCTACTGTGGAGTAGTTTGATCTACAACAATGCATTGTATTCTATAAGATCATCACATGTTTGCAACACAAAACAAATGCAGAATTACTTTTAGATTTTAGTCAAATGATTGGGCAGAAACAAAACCATCATCGCTTTTATTCAAACATGTTTGATGTTCTAATTGTCCATGATTCAAAAATCAGCTGCCCCAACTCGACTTGATATAAAGTTGAGTTGGAGTGTTTTTCTAGCATCTAAATCAGCAGTTTTAGGATTTAATTTTATTTTTTATTTTTTACACCATTTTAGAACATACCTACCATTTCTTCTTGTGAGATGAAATGAGTTTGAAAGGTTGATGATACGATATTCATAAGTTGGCAGTAGTGCATGTGTTATCAGTCGTGTGTGTGTGTGTGTGTGTGTGTGTGTGTGTGTGTGTGTGTGTGTGTGTGTGTGTGTGTGTGTGTGAAGTTGAAAATAGAAAGCTTGTAAATTTTTATCACCTAAAATAAATAGCCTGACTGACTGTATGTCAGTAAACAGCTAGGCAGCTGACTGCTGGTGTGAGGTGTCATACAGGGGCCACAGGGTGATCTGGCTGGAAATGACTGAGCTGCTGCCACCACCGTCTTTCCCCCTTTTCTTCTTCTTATCTTCCTGCAAGGGGGTCTTGTTCCATGCCACACAGCATATTGTATTTATAACTCTGGCTCCTCCCCTCTTGCTCTCCGCTCTCCTTACTTCATCCCTGAGTCACACCATCCTTTACTTCACTAATGCAGCAGGAGGCTGCTCACCTCTTTGATGTGACAAACCTCACTATTCAGCCGGTGTCTCATTATGAGTGGCTAAGATTAGCCTAGAGTCTTGGGTAGGCTTGGGCGGTATCCACTTTTTCATACCTTCATACCCTCCTGACATTTTACTGGGGTATACGATATTAGGTAGTATTTGTGAAAAACTTGTGTAAAATGGCTTAACTACACTGTTCTCCACTTTACTTAATACTTCCACAATGTAGGTGGAGCTGATTTTCCACAGCTGGGAAACAATGCATGGACACACAGGAACTCATGAGCTTCGGTCTTGAGAAGATGCAGCCTTTATTCACCAACAAAGTCAAAACTAAACTGTAAATTTACAGCATGGTCTCTTCTCTTCTACATATTCTGCCAGAATGACAACTTCCTGCCTCACCTTTCCCTCTGCTCAGCTCGCATTCATTGTCACTTTGTCACTGTTGCCAGTAAATCGTCCCTCGCCCTCTGTGATGCTCACTAAAGTTTAACACTCATGATGAAACTAGGGATGCGCACGATTAGTCGACTATACGATTGAACGTCCCCTCCCTCACTAGTCGGCACCAGAATTACTAGTCGTTTAAACTATTTATCAATATTTCATTCATGCACGATGTCAGTTATCTGTTGCCTCTAAGATTTTATGCAGCCGCCCGCCACTAGTCGGGGCTGCGCCACTGTCAGACAGCAGCCTCTCTCGCCCAGCATGTACGCCTTGATCGCCTAGGCAACCCCGGATGTTTATGTCACCAAAGTCGGACAGATGACAGTTCATAAAACCAGCACGGTTTGGCAGTGTTTTAATCTAGAAAATGGAAATAATGTTGAATGTAGACTGTGACAGAATAAGCTGATATATAATCACTTGACTGGAGAAACGTGCCCACATTAAGCACAGACATGGATACAAACGTGCAGGTGGAGCTGCTCCTCCTAGCACTGCTAACGTTAGCCACACTGTGTAGCAGACTGGCAGCTAACGTCAGCTCTGGGTCGTTTACCTGCAGACTGTTAGGTCTGAAATGTTGAAGCATTTAGTGAGTTGCTCTAATGTTTTGTACGTTAATGTGTATGGTTTGTATTGCATATTTAGACTAGTCAACTAGTCTAAATTAAATTTTGCGTTTAATCAACAGGGAAGTTAGTCGCCAGGAACATCCCTAGCTCTGACCAGTCAGTAGTCTGCATGTTTGCTAGCTTATTTTTATCGTCTGGACTGAATCCAGAACAGGGGCCAGAACCATGGGGGTCACTGCACACTACTGAGGAGGCCAACCTAATGTGTGCTTGCTTGCTTTCTTTTCTTTGGGGCACGGCCCAGCTGGCAACTTTGAGGATCTGTAAGAATAAGAGGATGTAGGCAGCGTTGGTGTGGAAGGATTTAGGTTAGTGGGGGTTGAGGCTCCAGAACAAATTTTCCTGTGATCTGGCACTAACTGAACCCCAGTTTCAAAAATGTGGAAGAGATTCATTGTGCACTGGGTAGGCAGGCGGGTGTGGGCACATTACTTGAAGCTGAGATGTACTTTTTATTTATTGTAGTGAGGGATATTATTGAAATGCATCTTTTATAGTGTGCATTGTTATATGGACTCTCATAAAATGAAATGCTTGTCTGTGCTTTCTGTCTGCTCTGCAGCAGGCCCAGGCTCGCTAGATAGTTGTTTTGTGAAGCCCTAGCTTTGCACCAGTGAGCTCACTGGTTTGTGAGATCTCTGCAGAGACACGCCTTCCAGGAAAAATAAGGGTTTTCCCGTCACAAGAATTTTCCCACCCACACGCACAGGCTGTGTTGTGTTTTTGCGTCTGTTGCTGTTTACATGTTGTTGCTGAACAACAGCACAACTATATTATGGACACGAGAAGGGGAATTTAGGCAGTGTACTTCCAGGGTGAAGTTTGTTGGAATTGACTGAAAAAAAAAAAGAGAACAAGGGGGAGAGATTTTGGTTGATGTAAATCAGCATGGAAAGCAAATCCATGGTCAGTGACATAACATGATACTTTTTATGATATTTGGATGCTAGTGTGTCTTTATAAGCAAGGGGATCTCCTCTATCCCATCCAGGGTTTATTCCTAGATGTTTTTGAGATAAAAGTGGCAAAGACTGAAGACCAGGCATGACATGCATGGGGTGTGTGTTAAGTGACAAAATCATGTTTTGACAGACAAAAGTGACTATAAGGATTTAAATTTTATACCAAGTCCGAGATGGAATGAAAATATAAAAAACAAAGACTGTTACAAGTGACCAAGTGACACTGTTTAATTTGGCACAGGAATCAACATAAAAATACCCAGTTGCAGATTATAACTCTCCTGGTTCTATTTGTTTTGATAAAAGACAAGACAAGAATAATGAAGAAAGAGAATCGTGACCAGTGAACAGGTACCAACAGGTGGGTCAGAAAATGCTGAACTTTGATTATATATATATATATATATGGAGTCAATGGATCATAAGGTGTTCAATACTGTAATCATTTTCTATTTAAATATTTCTGAAAAAGAAATTAATAACTCATTAGCAATCAGAATAGGTATACTACATGAGACCAATTTAGCGCAACTTTAATTATAGTTTTCAAATGGGAAAGTCAGAACGAAGGTATTGGGCTTAAATAAACACCTTTGGGTTAGATAAGCGGGTAACACCTTGCCATCTTAATTTCTTAACAGATGAGATTGCATTCATCATGTATGCTGTCAGCATTCCAACAAATTCATTGCTTTATCATAACTCTCATGTAGTGAACTAACACAGACATGGGTCCCACACACCCCCACACAGACACATTGCAGTATCAGAGACAGACAGATAAAAGCTGCTGCTCAAGCATCGCATTGGACAGGGAGGCCAACAAGAAGAGCAACACATGAGATGCTTCCAACAAAAACATTTTCAATCTCTGTCTGATTTTCACTTTTTAGATGTGAGCTGCCTCCTGGAGCTCACTCACAAACTCACACTTCTTCATGATCCTCACCATTCTCCAATATGCACGGCTCTTTGCTCTGCTCTCTTTCCTTCTTAGCAGCGCTGAATCTCTAATGGTTCTTGTCCTTAACACTTGGGTGTGATTGACGTCAGCCAGGCTTCTCACTGGTCTTCTCTCATAAACCTGTGTGTGACACTCTGGCCCTGCAGCATTTGACTGACAAGCATCATTACGCAGCTAAGCATTTGGCATTGAGACCACAGGAACCTTGTTGTCAGAGTATACATGAAAAGACCCCGACACCTTCCAGAGATCATAAACACAAGCTGCTCTCAGCGCAGAGGTCTTACTTGGGTCTAGCCATTTCTCAAGAATGTGCCATGTTCAAGGTCTCTGCAGCTGTCTCCACTATGTACTGTACACGTCCACACAGCACCTGTAACTCTGAGGGACATGATGGTGTGATGTCACTGTGAATGACCTTGTAAACTTTTAGTAACCCGAGTTTGTACGTGTGCTGGAAATCCTTGAAATGTTTAAATTGTAATGCAGTGTTTTCGAGTTTTGAAGAATGCTTGGATTTTGGAAAAAATGTATGAAACTGCTTGAAATTGTAGTTGCATTACTTTCATTATAAATCATTAATTGTCTGAATAGTTTGTTTTTTTGATAAAGAAATAAAATACGGAGATGGATATTGGCTCAGCCAGGTTGTACACCTTTTGAAATGTGAGGCTTTGTTATGTTTTCCTTTCATTTGCCACTCTTCTGCACAGTAAAGTTGCGAAACATAATATTATTTGTTAATAGGACAGTACCATCGGATTTAATATGATGAGGTGGATTAATTAGAATATATTTATTATGTATATAAATAAATAATTTATCACATCTGTAAGGTGCTGGAGAAGCTTGAAAATGCACCTTGAAAATCCTTAAAGGGCTTGAATTTTACTTTGGAAAAGGTGTAGGAACCCTGTGTACCTAAAAAGAGTGTGTCAGTATAAGTTGTTCTTATGATGGTTTTGGAGAGAGTGGATTAAGGAGAAATTAATTATAGTGAAAAAACCAACATTCATTGTCTCAGTGACATGTTTAGAGTGAAGATACATGTTGATAATTTCATGCAAAATGGCATTAGAGATCTTTTTTATTTCCCTTAAACCCATGAAAATTGCAAAAAATTTTTCTTCTTCTGTTCATACTATCTTTTCTCATTCCCTTCCCTCTTTATGTCCAACAGATTCGCTACATTTCTCAGACACAAGGTTTGCCAGGGGAACATTTATTGAATGCGGGGACAAAGACAGCACGGTTCTTTTGCAGAGAGTCCGACTCACCGTATGCAGCGTGGAGACTAAAGGTGAGCAGTGTTTACACAACTGAAAAATATGACAGATTTGCTTTTTACCATTTATTCAAAACGACTAACCTCTACTCTTGTTTTGCTACACAAAAGCTTATGGTAAAAATTCTAAGTTGGCTCTAATGCAGTCAATAGATATTTTCTTCATCTGGAAAATAAAGAGAGCCATTCCTTATGAAGAAACAATGATAGCTTTCCGGAAACAAACATGCACAGAAAGACTAATCCTCAACATAAAGCCTTATCAAGTCAAAGAAATTATTACGCATACTCAAAGTCTTCTAGTTACATTACTTCACATATTGTGAATCAGCTTAGGAATCTACAATGACATTTTTCTAATGAGTAAATTTACTCACAGAGGCAATATATTTTAAGAGCCTGGGTCATGAATGCCCAACCTAATTCCTTACTTTGGAAACTGAAGCTGTGATTATGCAGGTTTTTCATTTTTCTACAAAGAATGTATGAACTAGTTTATTGCAATATATGGTATTAAAATCATAACAAACTGAGCACAGCAACTGCTTCACTGAATTTAGTTCTTGTGTTTTTACTAAACATTTTCTTCTTCTGCAGTCTACAGATGAGCATGAGACGGAGACGGGAATGAAATCAAAGGAAGCGAGGAAGTACATCTTCAGCTGTTTGGATGACATAGCGCACGTACGTTCAGCTGCACAGACCACAGTGTACTTAACTGGACTTCAGAGGAAGTTCAACATCAAATGTTTAGAGGATGCAGGCGACTGTTTTTACCAGAGGAAGAGGAAACAGAGCGTACACTTCGTATTACTTGGGAAAGAAAAAAGTGCCTCTAAGCTTAACTTCCCTTCAGTTAAATGTTAAAACCCAAATTTAAAAAATGAAACTTCGGTTTCACTCACTATTCTCTGTAGACACAGACCACAGGTGGAAATTCCCCAGGCAACAAACAAAGCATGTTCAGGTCTGTACTTTTCAGAGTCAGAGGAGATTCTTACGAATTCATGTTCATGACTAAATATCATTTGTAGAAAATAAATGGCCAAATAAAAATCCACTGATTCATCATACAAAGAAAATACTGTAGTGTGAAATTTCTTGTTTACTTAGGTCAAATTATTTGAAGTGGGGTTGTATGGGGTACTTATTGATAGTCGATGTATTACCTGCGGTAGATGCCATTTGGCACATCCCCAGTTTGGAGAAGCAGAGAGGGGCATCAGCATGGAAGCTAAGCAATGTACTGATGTGAACAGGGTCAGCATCAAACGTATTTTGGCCACCTTAAAAGGTTCACCTAAAAAGTGTATGCTATATTTAGATTAGTTTCACTGCTTTACCTTGCTGTCAGACAGCCTTCTCTGACAGGAAACTGTGATTATAGAAACCAGATACCACTTTCTCCAAACCAACCATACTCCATAGGTGAAATCTTGGGTGAGCCGAACTGTCCTTTTAAAACACATAAGTCACACAATAACACAAACAAACTAACCAATCCAGGCAGTGGTAGACCAGCAATTCAAGTGTTCAGCAAAGTAAAATAGCCAATTTTGCCTGTGGAGTTTTGTTGGTTCAGAGAGAGTGATATTTGGCTTATATAACAGCAGTTTCCCATCAGAAAAGGCTGTCTGATGGTAAAAGTAAAACAGTGAAAATATTCCAAACAGAGCGTACACTTAAACTGATATTGAGTTTCTTTTGGTGGGCTTTTTTTAATTGGCTAAAATACCTTTGCTGGTCCTGTCCACAGCAGTTCATTGCTTATTTTCCATGCTGATAGTCCTTTCTGCTTCCCCAAACTGACGGTGTGCACACCGCCATCCACTAGCTAGCTAGCTAATTCACTGACTATGGATAAGTACCTCATGTAACCTCACTAATCCAAACTATCCCTTGTGATGTTATGAGCGGTTGTGTCATAGAAGGGAGATACATCCCCTCCTGATGACTGCAGCAAGGACTACAATCCATCTTGTCCTCAACTAAAGAACTACAAAACCCAGAGTTGTTGCCCAGTTGAACCAGATGAGCTGGTTGCACCATTCAGGGTGCGAAGACTGCAGTGAGCAGTGTGTGTGAAGGAGAGACAGCTCTGACGCAAACAGAGAGGAGCAGTCCTTTGTTTTTTTTTAGAAAGAAGACAGTGAACTTCAGTTTTGATTTAAATACCTGTTTTGGTTTTGTTTATACTCGGAGAATAAGTTGTCGTTGCATCACACCCTTTAATATGTTATGTTAGAGATGAACAGTCTTTTTTACCAGTAAAATGTTTGTATTCCAGGTGAACTTGGTGATGAATCTGGAAGGTAGTGACTTGCTAGCAGAGAAGGCAGACCGTAGGGAGTTTGTGGGCCTGCTGAAGAAGATGTTGTTGATTGACGCGGAAGAGAGGATTGCCCCTGCCGAAGCTCTCAGCCACCCCTTTGTGACAATGCAACACCTGCTTGACTTTCCCCATAGCAACCAGTGAGTCCTTGTTGCCTCTGATATTCAGACATGTTTTCATTTTGACTTACTCAAATAACTCGAACTCTTCATGTCATCCCTTTGCTGCAGTGTGAAATCATGTTTCCACATCATGGACGTTTGCTGGACTCGTCCCAGTGCATACGAGGCGGCCAACAGAAATAAAGGCCCTTTCGTCAGACCTGTGACCACAACCGCTGCTGCCTCCGTCAACCACCCATTCAGCAAGATGACTGGCGTCCACACTCAAGTATGTCGTTCAAGATGTGTTTGCGTCATCTCCTGCCATTTCTATCAGTGTGCAATGGGAGGTTTATTACACTTAGACACAGAAGTCATCAGTCATCTTAAGTTAGTATATATATTAATAACATTATTTTCTTGTTTCCTGAAATGGCCATTGATAGAAACACATCACAATATCTGAGTGAAGGAGTAATCACAGATGGTGTGCGTTATTGACATGCAATGTGTTGTTCTGTTCATCTGCTCCTCTGAAGACTGATCATGTAGACAATTTCCTCACCGTTATTGCTTTCGTGTGTGTTTTCGTGTGTGTGACTTGCCCATCTTATTGCGTCTCAGCACGGCTGTCATGGCAACAAAATCACGTCATGTTTCTGAGGTCATGGCAACAGTGCAAATCAGTGTTGTTGCCGAGGAGAAAAAAGGAGCTGACCCTTTTTTGGCATTGGATCCTTACAATGCAAAACATCTCGAAAGCCACAATACTGAGGATGAAACGTGAAAAGATGACCAAAAGTGACACATTACTTGTAATACTATTTAATGGTGTCTAGATATGTGTGATATATGGATAACTTGAAATTTCACATTGAACTGAAACTTAATATTCCTTGCACAATTATTGTTCAGGAGAATTTTACAGTAAAATGTGGTGGCTTTTTTAGTATCATCCCCTGAAAGGCTGCTTTGTGTTTACTATCATGTGTTGGGGGCAGGGCTACATGCAGGAGCTGCAGCAGAACAATATAAGCCTAGTTCTCCTTATTCAATAAATGTGATTATAGTCAGGCACGAGAGCAGCATGAGTAGTGAAGCAGAGGCACATGCTCGACTGTTCTTTGTTTATCACCCAAGCCTGTCTCGAAGACTAAGTTCAGCAGTGTTTGACGACCATTAAGTTATCCAGATTTTAAAGAAATCAAACCGTGGTGAGCCTTAACTAAATTGGTCTCACAAATTAACAGCCCAAGATTTACCAATCGGCTTCTGAGCATGTCCATATTTATAGTGTTAGTCATGGGCAGTATCAACAGATCAAGGGATCTGATTAGGGTAGGCCTTGAATACTTTTTTGACCCAATACCCAGAACTTCCTCTGGAGTAGATTAGCTATGTGATCTAGGTTATGGTGTTGAACTACCACAGGTGAGCCAAGTGAGCCTGAAAAGCCAAGGATATGCCAAAGTTAACAGACTAACCCACTAATCTCTCAGTACAAGACAGGTTTCTGGGTTCTGTCTGACTGCAGACTGCTCCTGACAGAGATGTCGCCATCTGCTGGCTCTATAATGCTACTGTTGATTATTTTAATACCTCAGACAGTCCAGTCATGCCCCCTTTTCATTTTAGTTTGGTTTAGTTTGTTAGTCCCTTGCTGGACCAAGTTTTTTTTATCGGTTTTTCCTTTTTCATTCATTATAATCAATATTATTATAATAATATAATAATAATCATCTATACATTATGAATGCACTTACGTTTCCACTCACATGTTGACAAGGAATAAACTGAAAATAAAAATAAATGAATAAATAAGTAAATGATGTTCATAATACAGAAAAGAGTTTCTATCCAGGAGAGCCCCAATTCAACACACCGTTGTACTATGTCCTAGTCACATCTTTTAAACATAATTCAGTCACAATTTAAAAACACTTTAGCCTCCATCTAAACCTCCTATGCTTTTAATTAATATTTTTACTTTACCAAAAATTTACCCCCGTGGCCTGAGTTCTTAGTTCTTATAGTGTAAAAATGTTGTTGAGTCTTGTATAGTTATCATATTACCCTCTCTTATCTGTTCTATACCTTCCCTTTTTTTAGGGGTTAGCTCCATCAGCCCCCTCAGTTATGCACCCTGGTATACCACTGCAGACAGGAAGTGGTCAGTTTGGATGCAACGATTCATTTCAGCAGGCACTCATTCTGTGTCCCCCAACCATTCAAGGTAGGGTGTGAAAATCTTTATTTCTTTCATTTATTATTTTGGTGGGAAGATTAAATATCTCAAAGCCAAATATTTTGCTGTCTTTTGTCTCTACAGGAATCCCCACCAACACAGCTAAACCAGCAGGCTACTCTGTTCGAATGGAGGCGTCTGTGCCTCTGGTCACTCAAGCCCCCCCCATCCAGCCCATACAGATCAGACCTGGAGTCATCACACAGGTATGAAGGTTGAGAATGATGGTAATAGAAGTTAGAGAACATAGGCTGAGGTAGAGGGACAGCTTTGCTTTATTAGTAAGTGTAGATTTGGTAAATAGTTCTGATTGGCACAGCATTCAAAGTCTTTTATAGCAGTGGTTCTCAGATAGAGGCCTGGGGACCCCCAGGGGTCCATGGTACTCTGCCAGGGTGTCTGTGAGTTTTCATTCCTTGAAATTATGAAGATATTTGACATATTTATTATTGTTCATTGTATGTGTGTTTTTTCCTATTTCATATTATTTTTTTAATATTTTCAAATATGTTATTGTCTATTATTTAAAATAAGGCTCTGCATTTTATTTTACGTATGCATTAAGATTCTTGACCTGTATGTAAAAACATACATACGTGTGTGTGTGTGTGTGTGTGTACATATATACATATATACATATATACACACACACACACACACACACTGTGTTGGTTTTTTTTTTAAATACACGTCTAAAATCTTTCTAATGCATTTCCTTTGTGTTGTTCTTTCATATAACTAGGTAGAAGTGTAAACAAAAATAGGCTACATCAAATTATTTCAAGGGACATAAATGAGGGGGTCCCCAGTAGGTTTTTTAACAAAATGAGAACCTCTGAATTAGAATGATTAAAAAACACACTAATGCAAAGAATGTGTGTTAATAAAGTTTAAAGTTGGTCTTTGATGTGCAAGCTGATGAAAACATCATTGAAAGCACAATTACTCGATGTAACTGCTTTGCTTGTTTGCCCTTCAACAGGCCTGGTCCAACCGTGCACAGCAGATCTTGGTGCCCACTTGGCAGCAGGTGACATCAGTGCCCCCACCACCAACCACTTTGGCGTCTGACACTGTGGCGGGATCACAGAGACTGGGTGACTGGGGGTAAGCAATCTGTTTGTCTGTTTTAGAGGTATTACAGCACAATATCTTCTTAACACATTATCTTTATCTTTTCCATGTGCATGCTTCTTATAATTAAAATCTGTAGTATTATATTAAGCAATATTTATCAGTCCATTTATTACCTTAAGTTGCTGTGTGCACCTTTGGGGATGGCTGTACCGCTCTGATACGGCACACTTGCTCCCCTGAATGTTAATGATCGATGAGTCATACATGTCCTTTGGGACCAGCGACTGAGACCGTTTTGTCAGTAATGGTGCTAAAGGCTTTTGGCTCAATTTGCAATGTTCTGTTTTCTTAATGCAGGAAAGTGCGTCCCCATGGTAACCATTACAGCTCCATGATTGCACACCCTCAGCCATTTTTAACCAACCAAATGACCATGTCCACCCACCAGCCAATCAACATAGGCATTGCACATGTGGTGTGGCCACAGCCAGCTGCCAACAAGAGAGCCAAGCCTTGTGTGAACAGGTACGTCACGTAACTAAACTAAAATACATATGCATAGACTAAAAAGTGATTATGCAGTTTCTGAATGTGACTTGTTTTTTTCAACAGAGGCAGCAACTTCTCCCAAAACACAAACATCCAAAATTTAGCATGCCAGTCCCCAAAGATGGCCGATATAGCAAAGAATGTGCAGGAGGTAGAAGAGGAGGAGGCCAGGTGCCCAGAGGCAGGGCACACCGCTGGAGAGGAGGGAGGAGCAGAGCAGGTGGAGGAGGATGATGAGGAGAACTGCTGTAAAGTGGAGCCAGACTGTGAGGAGCTTTCAGTGTCACAGGAGCAGCGGCAGGCCATGGTGATCTCTGACCTTGCTAGCCCTACTGTCAGCGTCATCAGTATCAGCAGCGATGAAGAAGAGAGTGCACAAAGACACTCGATGGGAGAGTGAGTACAGACCATCAGGTTCCTTTTTGTTTTGTTTTTTTCCCAACATTTTCTTAAAAAAATGCAGCAGTGTGTTGCAGACAAATAGAAAAATGGCACACAAGGCATTTTCAGTTTTACAATATTTCTTCCCAGCCCCGAATCCTTTTAATCCCCATGTTTAAACTCCTGCCCACAGACTTCTTCAACAAAGCACAACCTGATTGTCTGGTATTATAGATAGGAAATATAGCAGTAAAGGTATATAATAACAGTGGACTTTGGTGTAAGAATATAAATAGTAGAATAGTAGTAAATTTTTGTAATGAGAAAGAAATGCGTTGGGTTTTTTTTTTAAAAATATGGTAAGTAAATTATTAATCGAAAGAGAAGTTGGTCTTTAATGGCACCAAGGCCACTGATCAATGGAGGAGTGAGTGGACAGTGTGTTTCTTCTGATTTTTTTTGTAACAGCATTTTCTTAAAGAGTGCAGCAGTACGTTATACACAAACTGAAAAATATCACACAAGGCATTTTCAGTTTTACAATATTTATTCTCAGTCAAGAACCCCCTTGATCTCCCCACTTAAACCCCGGATCACAGACTCCTTCAACATAGCACGACTTGATTTTCTAGTTGTATAAATAACAGAGATGGCATTAAAGGTGACAGTGGGCTTTGGTGTAAGAATAAAATAACCAACAATCATAGTAAATTGTTGTAATGAGACAACAGAAAGAGAATGAAGATTTCATTTTTTTTTAAAAAGTATATGAAAAGTAAATTACTAATCAAAAGAGAAATCAGTCTTCTGTTGCACCAAGACCACTGTAGCACAGCAAACATAGCACCCATATCTTGGCACACATATATCCACAAATAGGGGCTGAGTGGCAAACAGGGAGCAATGCACTCACACATTGCAGACAGGTGTAGAATTTCAGTGGCAGGCAGCCTGTCAAAACAACTAATTATTTGTTGCCAGTGGGAATAAAATCTATCAGAATAACCTCTCTGTGAAAATTAAATTTTTTTTCCAATTGTAAGAAAGACATGACATTGCGTATCCAAGATTCGACAGCAGGTGAATTCTTCTGCATACAATTAAAGGGGTGAAGGCAGTGACATTAGTTTGAATATTTGTTGTAATGTTGTCCTCTGATCTCGGAAGAAGAGCTATGTGAGGGGATGGTGGAATTTGAATCTGTACAATTTCAGAAACCACATTGAAGAATGACTCCCCAAACTAATCTGGGACGTGACCAGAACATATGTGTCAGATCACATGGGGAAAGTGAAGAAGTTAGTGTCTTTTTTAATTCTCTCTCTCTGCACACAGGTGTAAGGGTAGTGCGGATTGTGAGGCGTGTCAGAGCACTGTCAGTATGGAGAGAGTCTGCTCCCTCAGTAGTCCAGACAGCACGCTCAGCACGAGCTCCTCAGCCTCAGCCCAGTCCAGCACCTCACCCTGTAAACACCCCAGCAGGTATGATCAATGCTACTGATTCAAACAAAAGCTCATGCAAATGTTTTGCTTGCTTCTACATAAACTGCTATAATGTAACAAATGAGCTATCTCACTAACTTTCTTCCTCATTGGTTGCCTCTTGCAGTATGTCAGATGATGAACAGGAAAGTGGCTGTGACACAGTGGACAGCTCGCCTGCTTCGGATGCCTCTGGCCATGGCAACAGTCCTTTCACGGAGCGACGCTTCATTGCTGGCAGCAATCAGAATTGTGAGCCCCGTGTTGCTTGCGTTGCCCCGGAAACTGAGCCCAGCAAGCCAACAGTTCGTACTGTTGTGGTGCCTCCAATGAGGGTGCAGAACAACAACCACATCCACCCTGCTGTCATCAGTGAAACACCTGGCAACACAGGTAAAACTGGATATATGATAGACCAGTGACACAAATAGATTGTCTGAAGGACCTGATAATGTCAAGCCTACAGATGGAAATAGGTGCTTTTTTAAAATACTTAAATGAATAGTTTGGATACCCCTTCTCCTAATCTCTGGTTAGGAGAAGCAGAGAGGGGCACCACCACAGAATAACTGCTGTGGACACCAATAAAATGTATTTTAACCACATATAAAGATCCACCCCCCAAAAAAATCAACATCAGTTTAAGTGTACACTATACTTAGAATATTTTCAGCACTTAACTTTGCCATCAGACAGCCTTTTTGTGATGGGAAACCACCATTATACAAGCCAAATATCAGTCTCTCCAAACCAGCCAAGCTTCATTGGCAAAATCAGTAATTTTACCTCAGAGAACATGGGAGTTTCTGGTCTACCATTTTTCTTCTTCACACTCATGTGTCTGAAGTACACTCTGATGTCGTTATCCCCTCAGTAGACCAGAAGTACATGAGTAGGTCATGCTAGCTCAGAGATCCAGTCACTACTGCTGCTGTCTGCTCCACAGGTCACATGGCTTGGGATTATGCTGTCTTTGTAGGCCACAGAGGTTCTCACAGGTGATTATGGGCGACCTGCCCTGACGTATCTGCTCTGATCTCTAGAGTGGATATTTGTTTGCTCCTTTTACTCTGGCTCCAGACTCTCAGAGCCCCTTGTGTCTGTGTGGATGTGCACTTCTTAAAGTTACATAAGACATGCGTAAATGCCCTGAAAATGTTTAATGTCCTGAATGAAATATTCAAAACATGGATGGCAACCAGAGAACATTCTGGTTGACATTCATGACCAACAAATGTTTGAATGTTTATTTCAGGTGTTAAAAAGGACTTGCGCATGCTATATGTAGGCTTTATAACAGCTGTGGTCAGTGGGACATCAGTCTTTTTGATTCATTAAAGATCTTCCTCTTTATAGGTTTAAAACTGGAGGGTATAACTGTAAATCCACACAGAAAATCAGTCATATCGCCTCTCATGTCAAAAGCATTTCCCTCTCCAACCCTCAAACTATTGCAACTAAAGCCCCACATAAAAGGGCACAGCTTGCTATTCTAGTGCTACCAGGAGTATTTATAGTTGATGGTCTGACCCCACTATAAGCTCTATGAACAAGCTTAGTTACAAACTCCTCCCAGATCCCCCCAAACATATCTATTTATACTCACCTAGATCATATTCAGAGGACAGATGCCACTATATTTAAAGGTTTGGAGCTGATCAAACGCAGCTGAAATCACTTGACAGGCCTACAAAGCCTCCTGCCACAAATGTTGCCATCTCTGCGGTTGTGGTTGGATCAAGTCTCTGGTTGTATCTTTTTTTTGCCTTTGTGATACTGATAGTGAGACACCTGCATTAACATATGTCATCTCTATCACTGTGTTGTCTCCGGCCCTCCCTCTTCACATGACTTCCCACCTCAGTCTTAGAGTCTTCATGCCAATCCAAAGGCCGAGGCATTCCTGGGCGACAACATCACCACTCCACTCCCCTCCTCAACAGGCCGCAGAAGATCACCCCTGCATTCCAGCCCCAGCAACAGCAGCCTATAGGCTTTGGGCAGGTGAGCATGTGTAGTCACATAAACATGACAGCACGTTAACATACACAACTGTTTTATATCCATTTGTTAAGGGTTGCTGGCTGCAGAGGCATTGAGGCCGGTCGCGCCTATCAATCAAACAGAATATACAGTATAAGCATTTGTATGGCCATTAGGGTTGCAAATTTTGAGCATTTTCTTATTATTGAACATGTTACCAACCGATTAATCATAAATAATTAATAAGATACAAAATGCACTTTTCTCTGCTTATGCTTTTTTAACAGTTCTAGTCTAGGCTATGTGAAACATTAATTCACCAAGCACAAACAATTTGAACAAACTTAATAGAGCTGTAATTATTAGTGATTGTGAATCATTTGTTGTATTAATCTACTACTGTTTTGATAATTAATTGGTTTGAGTATAAAAGGTCAAATTCTCTCATTTCAGCTTCTTACATTTGAAGATCTGGTTTCTTTACTCCTTAATGACAGCAAACTGATTATCTTTTGGTTGTGGACAAAACACGACACTTGAGGATGTCATTTGGGCTTTGAGAAACACTATGCAACATTTTACCAAATTTCTGACATTATATAGACCAAACTACTAAAAAATTCATCAGGAAAAATCAACAGATTAATCGCCAATGAAAATATCAATAGTTGCAGCCCTAAACATAATAATAAAACAATAAGGCTAACAAAATAATGTCAAAAGGGGTCCAGATACTGCCTTTTCCAGACAAACAAGGCAGACCAGACTATATAGTGAGAAAATGTGTGCTCTGGAAAATAGTGCACAAAATATGTATTGTCATTTGAAAAAAAGTCAGTTAAATTAAATAAATAGAGATTAATTGATTCATTAACATCTCTAATGGCCATAGTCAAATATATATTTCAACATGACGAGAAGATATTGCAGGGATAAATCTGTCAAACTAAGACAACCTAAGTTTAAAGACTGGCAGAGGTAATGCTGGTGTGGACGGGCTGTCGCACTGACCACTATTGGCAGTTTTTGCTTGTGGAAAGTCCCATTTTATAACATTGTCATGTTAAATTATTGTATCCTGCATGTATATTTGCTGAGAATGTGAATAAGTGAAGAAGTTGGCAAACCAGAAAGTCCAATTTCTTGAGTGACTAAAGTGGTTGTGACCACACACTGTGCATTGAGGTGATAAAGAGCACAACATTTGAATTGCAGATATTTCCTTTCATAGCAGAGCAGCAGCCAAGAGCACACTTCATACTGCAAATGGAACTTAATTCATCTGCCACAGTAGCTTTTGCAGCTAACAAATTTTATCAGCTACACTCAAGATTACTCACAGTTGGTGGGTGAACATTTCCAACTGTTTAAACGTGATAGCATTTTCCTGTAATACTGGGTTACTTATAGCATTGCCACTAAGACAAAGATATATTGTAGTAGAATACACCAAAACAAAAAACTCCAAAACGCTCTCATCTAAAACAATTGAAATGCCTTTACTGTCACAACATGGTCATGTTAGACCTTAAACACCTCTGTGTTTTAGCATCAAGCCTTCATCAGGGAGTCAGTTTTGTCCTGGAGTTTGTATGTTTTAAGGTCTAATATGACAATAAAGGCATTTTGATTGTTTTAAGGCAATTTGTTGAGTGATTGGTTTATATTGGCTAAGCCAGGTTATATAGGATGCTAAGTCTATTTACAGAAAGGTGACGACAATTTTTGTGATCACATCTGATTTAATGTGTTGAGAAAAAGAATTAGGGCTCAATCATTTGAGCACATAAGTGAAAAGTGTTTATAAATGTGTCATTTACCACAGCTGTAAGGTGCTGGAACATGCACCTTGAAAGTACTTAAAAATGCTTAAATTTGACTTTGGAAAAGAAGTAGGAACCCTGTAAAAGAGAGTGCAGTAGAGTTTTGTTTTTGTTTTTTTGGTGATTTTTGGATCAATCCAAAGACCACCTCTAATAAAGAAACTTTTCATACAGGAAGTGCTCCTACCCAAGCATCTTTTTTTTTTTCATTTTTACAGATAAAAGAATATTGTAATGTCATGATGAGACTTGATGATGTTATGTAATGAGAGACACAACATTGACATGTAAAAATGGGTCGAGAGCAGCATCTAGTGGCTCATAAAGACAAGCTCCACTTGAAAAGTGTGAATCTGATCAGCAGGATATTGTTCTTCTTCTGTCCTTCAGGTGCAGCATTTCGGTTCTTGCCATCAGGAATGGAATGGCAACTTCGCCCACCGGAGACCGCAGGCCTACATCCCTCCCACCATGCATGGGCACACGTTCACCCTGTCCCACAGCAGCCCAAACCATACTACGGGCCCCCACCCCCACCTTGGAGGTCACCCGCACTCCCAGCCTACCTTACTGTCCTACCCACCATCTGGTCCTCTGGTCACGGCTGCGCCTGTGGCCCACCTCCTGGCTTCCCCTGTAGCCTCCCGCCCCGTCCTCCAGCCCACCTACAGCATCTCCCACCCAGCAGGCATCGTGCATCAGGTCACAGTGGGCATCAACCCCCGGCTGCTGCCCTCGCCCACCTTGCACCCGCAGGGCCAATTCAAGCCCCTGTTTCCCCCGCACTCCTACATTGCCTCGCCTGCCTACGCCAGTTTCCCTCTCAGCCCCACCAAAATAAACCAGTACCCTTACATCTGAGCATGGCCGCCTGCGTACCCTTCATACCACCTGAGGGCTAAGTGCCGGGGGCGAATTGTATTGTAAACCACAAACAACATGGTTTTCATTTCCAAAAACCATGGCACAACCACAGAGAAAGCAAGCTATTTTTTTGAATCATGTCGACTTGGGTGTAATTGAACTTCAAGCTTTAAAAAAAAGTTCCAATGGTGGAGATGATTTGGGCAAAAATTAAGAAGGAAATAATGTATGAATGATTGAATGAAAGAATGAATGAGTAGTTAAACTCACACTTAATGTGTTTTGCACATTTGATATATCTTTGCATTGGATCTTCTACGAATACTCCTCAAAACAGGTAAATAATTGGGGTGGTGTTGAATAGTTAGGACTTTGCACCCCTGATCCCAGCTATTTTTCTATATTGCCTTCTTACGTGTGCAAGACACATTCATATTTGTAAAGCCATCCCAGTCTCTAGCTCTAGATCGACAGATGCACATGTTGTCCACAGTGTATGTTGTACTGCGTTTGAAGTATTTGTACCTTTTCGGTGTCTTTTGGTGTTAGCAATGTCAAGTCAATTAACCGATTTAAATAGGGTTGTTCCTCACGCTGCATGTGGTCTTTGCATGAGCAAAAATGTAAACGGAAAGATGCATAGACGTTGCTCTTATTGTTCGTGTCACAAGACTCGCTGCATTGTATAACTGTCCCCAGCCATAGTGCCTTACATATTTGAGGTTGTTAATGTTACTACTTATATATGACTATATACATGAATATTAATGTACTGGACTGCAGCACTTGAAATTCCAATCAGTTGATGCATCCTATGTGTGAGTATATATATGCACATGTGTATATGTCCATGCATAGCCTGCATTGATGTGATGTATCGCGGATAGCGGTGCTTATTTTTTGGAGTTGGTGTATATTTCAGTGTGTAGTGAGTTACTTTTCTGTTCTCTCAAGAAGAACAGCATGCTTTGCTGTTGCGAATGCTTACTGTTTCATTAAAAACTGTTCGTTTTTTTTTCTTTTTTTCGTTCTCCCTCTCCCGAATGAACTAGTGTACAAAGTGCAAGTACTGAGTATTGCTTAATATTTGATAATCACTTTCTATTTAGTGAAACTCTTATTACGAACAGTATTTGTACTGTTTGACGAAACTGCAATACAATCTAAATAGTCGTTGATTATTTTTTTCTTTTTTTTGTCTTTGTATTTTTCATTTTTGAGTGTTTTCACTTTGTTTCTTAGATGTTTAGAAGTGTGGTGGGCATGGCTTTGATTAGGTAAGGAAAAAATGCAAATTAATTCACGGTATGGAATTTTCTAAGCCTGAGCAAACCATGCAGTATTTGATATACACACATATATGGACATATATTATAGAGCTAGACTATTTAGTACAGATGCTTGATAAGGTGTGAGTTAATTGTGTGCAATTCTCTCATTTATGCATGTGTGACAAAGTTAACTTTTTCCCTTTACATTATACCATTTGTTAAAGGCTTAAGGCTTATCGGTGTCAACTGCTTATTTTATACATTCCGTCAGGGAGGATATATACATATATATATATGATGGTAGCACCAGTCTATATATATATGTAGATATGCTGTGTGTGCATTTTTTGTTCATTTTACTAGTTATGTGTGTAATTTTTTGTCTTTTATTTTCAAATGAAGTTGCTTGTGCAGCACCAAAGACTGTAATTCATTTCCTGAGCAAGGTAGCTATATTCTGTTTGCATAGACCTCAGTTATACTGTAGTCGTAGTAGAATGGGGTTAAATTAAAACAAAACAAAAAAATTGTATTTAAAAAATGGCCGAGGTTTTGTCTAGCTTATTGGGCAATTAATAAGTCGTATCATTTCTTCTTGAATGTATCATAGATAAGCTGCTATATGATGATTGCCACTTCAATAGCTGTGAAATTAGGTGATTTCTCTGAGTTTAAACCTAGCGTTGCTATTTTTGTATAGGTCCCTAATTATCTGAAATAGAAGTGGTTTTGATTTTCGTGTTTTGCGTTCATATTTGGAGTGTCATTGTAACTACTGTATTGCTGATGATGAACATTAGTTGCATTCGTTGTTTCTCGGGGTGTGTGTTTTTGCATCAGTATTTTATCCTTATTAACCTTCCGGGCTCATCACTGCATATAAAATGATGTATCGATGTAACTTAATTTTTTGTATGTTTTCATATTGACGTTTTGTACACATCTAAAGCTGTAGCTTGCAGGATTGATTTAACTTTTTCATTGTACGCATACTACCAGTACTCTTTGGTGTGTTACAGGAGCACTGTGAGATGCCAGAAACAAAACAAAACAAAACAAAAATCCAATGAAAAGCTTCAGTAATGTTTCCACCAACTAACACAGAAACACACTCGCCACTAAGCACTCATACAGGTAGGTAGGCTTGTAAGGGTTTGGGGTGATTAGACCATGTGTCCAAAAAGTACATTTTAAGATGTTTCTGTTCCAAAAATAATGTTTTACAACTTGTTTTACTGTTTAAATTGATTTGAACGAATATTTATTGCAACCTTTTAACTGTTCAATGTTATATCTGGCTAGAATATCACAGTTTCACAGTTTGATATTCTGAACTGCCTTGTGTTTGGATCGCTCTCCCCTTTATGAGTGTCTCATATCAAAAACGATGTTCTGTCAATGCAAAACTGTGGCCATTGTTGCGTGTTCCTTACTGAAATTGAGACAGTGTGAGCAGCACTGCGTATGTGCCTTGAGATTCAGAAAGTGAGAGTTCAAGATGGTGATTTCCTCACCGCATGTTTGAGGAGGAAGGCATAGAATCCAATAACAGTCCATCATCCGTATAGAGTTGACAGTCTTTAAACGGCCACACAAGAAAAAAAAAAAAACACAAATAGGACTTTATCAGTGTCATTCCAGGGACTTGTACTCCTCTGATCGGCTCATAGACACGACAGAGGACTTGTACATGGTGGTGGTGCTACAGTTAGCCGCCACCAAATCCTCTCTGTGAAAACACACCAATAAAAACACGCATACACACACAGACACACACATACACTTTGAATGATATGACACTCTTTGGATAGTCACTCTGGCTGAACAGCAGATGCAATACTTTACATTGTGCGGTCATTGCACCACCAAGTGTTCTTAGATAATCTCCATGCTTTACATTACCTTGCATGTACACCTAAGTTGCTTCACTTTGTCTGCCTAGAGGCTGTCGGCTCAGGGCAGCTTTTCCATCGCGCAAATGTTAACGGCTGAGCGGCAAGTAACCAGAACACACTGGCCTTTTTAAAATCAGAGGAGCCAGAGATTAGTCTATCTGGATGTTTATTCTGTGTTATTCTGCTCTGTCAAGGAGTTTATTGTTGTTTCTCTGCACAGTCAGTCAGTCATGAGTGCAATACTCCACATTTAAACACTGACATTGATATGGTTGTATGTTTTTTGATAGCTTTTAATTTGTATGCTTTACTGATCATACTCCAGTATCATTTTTGGGAAAGAAAGCTTATGTTGACAAGGCATGCACTTGGCAGATTAGTGCTTGAAATAGTTCCCCAATAATAAGCATGTGACATGTAATCTGTGTTTTGATTCCTCCAAAGGTATTCACCAGCAATGCGCCTGCATAAACTCTCCCATACTTGTTAGTAAAAGAATGGATGCAAGAGGAGAGAAATCTTAAAACTGTTTTTAATTTTTCCACACGATTGACACCTTGGTTTATGGGTTTTTCTTTTTTCTTTTTGAGGATTCATGTAACATTTAACAGATAAAACAGTCGTTTGTAAAATTACTTCTATTAAAGTTCTGACTTTGATATCAGAAAAAAAATCCTCTGCTGCGGTATTATCCTTTAGAGATGTTAATTCAGGGTCTGTATTAGTCTAAATGTGCTACTGTGTAACTCTTTGATTTGATGAGGTTTGTTTTACTCAAGCTCTTATTTTCAGTTTTCTGGTCATCTGTATCAATTTCAGAGTTAATTCACACTGCAAGTTATGGAATCATCTGTTTAGATTGCTCATCAAATAGACTTGATTATGAAATCTGAACTGTTACTGTTTTAATACCTGTAGATTTTTTGTGGCTTTGTTTTTTCGTTTTTGTTTCGTTTGCTTTTTTTATTTTGTGCTACACTAGTTTGCCATGTAGCAATTGCACTGTGCAATATTTACAGTATGAGGACTGGGAAAACTAACTCTATGGATGTGATGTCTATTTACAGTTTGCGATAGTGTTTCCTCTCTAGTTCTCAGTGATTTAGGTGTGACCAAGCCTTCTCTACTTTGTCACATTAAGCGGGTTTTCCAGGTGACTCTTTTGGTGAGTGTCAAAATAAGACTTTATGGTGTATTATTGTTAAGATTCACTTTGAATTAAAAAAATCTATTGATGCAGCTCCGTTTGTCTCAGCCTGTTTTCTTCCATCATGTTATTCATTCAGTTGCTTTTCTTGTGTTAAACACATCGACAACATCAAACTGATAATATGTTCATCATATTCTCAGACAGTGCTGGTCAGTAACACTGGCTCATCATACTCCAGTGTTTTTTTTTAGAGTCTTAATAATAAGAGGTCTGCAACCAGTGATTCTTTTTTATTATTGTTGTTCCATTCTTTTGTCCGCATCAGCAAATTCTAAAAACAATATGTGTCATACTTTCGTAGAGCTCAAATGGACATCTTCAAATTCCTTGTTAGGTTTAGCTAACGTTTGAAAACTTAAAGATTTTAAATTTTACATTATATTAAACTGAGGAAAGCTGCTGTATGTTTGTCTCATGAACTTATTGTTATGGATTTGTTTTCTGTCAATCAAATATGGATTGTTTGACTAGGCGTTACTGCTGAACATTCTGTGGCACATTTCCATTTTGTTGATGAAGATCATATGAAAGGATCAAAAGCTCCTGTACAGCTATAAATGGCCCTTGTGTCAAGATTGTTTTTCAAGTGAGTAATATGGGCGAGCACTTCACTGTTCACCATGGAATCCATGTAAAACAAACAAACAAGCAACAATATTGATACTAATTAGTATATTATGCCATTGTTGTAAATAATGTCATAAATTATACAACGAAAGTCAAGATTGTTTGCAGGAAAGATTCTTTGGTGTGAAATCTTGTCACGTGGTTTCTCTGACTATAAATGACCTTGGAGCCCTTAAAGTAGTAGGTTCTCAAACAGGGACCAGGGGTTCTGCAAAGTTTCAAGAGTTTTCAGATTCATTAATTTTAATGATTAGAATATAACATTTAAAAATATTTATTTAATTTACAAAAAGCTTCTTTATAGCTGGCATTTATTTCATCCTTAGACTTTAGACAGTCAGTACTAACACAAACTCTTTCCTTTCCTCCAACATTTTTATTGGCCTATTATTAAAGTGTAAGGCTAAGCATATTATAGTTTTTAATAGGCCTATTTTATATTTATATTTTCTGTTATTTATATTTGTTTATGTTTTAGATATTTTATTGCATATTATTTAAAATAATCAAAATCCTAAATGTGTATATTTGCATGAATCCCCCCGGTCCAAAGGATCCTTGGCTGAGAAAAATTGGCAACCTCTCTTAAAATGCAAAACCCGGGGGTCTTCATCTCCTCTCATTATCAGCAGGGTTAATTAGTGTTTTCCTGGGTGTGTGCTGACACCTAGTGGAGGTGTGGAGGTACAACAGCCGTCGTTGCATCTAGACCGTCTGATATTCAGGCAGCAACTGCTGTTACAATCGATCAGGACAGACTGTACATATTTATTAATGGAGGTAAAGAAAAAAAAATGAGAACGATATAAAAACTATAACCTCACCCTTTTGAATATTAATTCAGGGTATGCATGAACAAGACTAAAACGGACTGGTTCAGTGTGGTTTGATTCCCCCAGCAGAGGTCGTCCTACAGGCTGCAGCTCGCTTCGACTTCCTCCAGACAATTAACAGCAGAGTCGCTAATTTGCGCACTTTGACCATGAGGGGTTTTACATTTTAAATCCACCACCCTCCACATCCTTAACATTTGTGGCTAAACGAGCACACCTAAGTGTGAGTCACCCATCAGGAGGAGCAGCTCCGTCAGTTCACATGTCAAACCTTTGGCACAGTGCGCACGCCGCCCTGCGCCACACGGTGCTGATGGGTGGACCGAGCGCAGCGGAGCGATAGGGCGCATTTCTTAATTTCCCTTCAACACCGCTTCAACCCCCCCTCCACCACCTCCACCTCCTCCACCACCCTCCAGCCCTGGACACACGACGACGAGACCGCGGGACCCGGCTGTGTTTCCCGTTCACACACACACACGAGGATTGATCCAATGTATTATTTACGACCGAAACTTCAGCAACTTGTCCACTGGATGATATGGCTCCCGGTGTGAGGAGTGGGCGGACAGGTCACCCCGAACTGGTGGTGGTGGGAGCCGGAGGAGGCGGAGAGGAACCCGGTGGTGGTGGGTGCTCGCCGCGGAGGACGGATGCCGGAGGAGAGGGGAGGTGTTTGAGGACCAGGTGGCGAGCCGGAGCAGCGGGGATGCTCGCAAACTGTCTGCTGTCTGTGGGAATGCTTTCACTTCTTGTCCGGTGCGCTTTGGCCGCAGAGGGTAAGAAAACAGCCGAAGAAAGACACACACAGTGCTGCTGCTGATGTGTTGCATTAACCTGTCTGTCACATCCAGGATGCACTGTGACATCCAGCATATCGGTTGGAAAACGGATCTTTTGTCTCACACAGGCGGCGTTTTGTAATCCGCACATTTATTGCTGCTGGGTGCATGATTCACAGGCTGTGCTTGGCTTGCTTTATCATTTTTAGGCAAGAAAAACTTAACCATGTGTGGTCCAGGCACCTATAAGCTCTTTATGACCTGCACAAGGCTGTTTTTGCACTGGAATTTGCGCAGTCAGGAAACATGTCCAAGCGGCTATTATTGAGGATGACATGATATGTTGGTGCTGCGCAGGGTTTTGCTTTATGTGATGTAACTCTTCCCTCACCTACTAATCTTTCCACCTGAGCCTGAGGCATACACTCTTTTGTCTCTCTGATCATCAGATTGCACAGCACAGATCTTTTCTCCTCTGCAGCTGCTGGACTCATTATTATGAGCTCAACTTTGTCCCCCATCATGTCAACTTCGCTGCTCCTTTGTTCCGTTTCATTTTTCAGGTTGCATTTCCACGGCAGAGGTTATTAAACGTTTCCATTGTCTGCGGATGAGCTTCAGGGAGTTATTGTGGGAATGCAGTGCAGTCACAGGACAGTCAGTGTTTCAGAGCATCTGGGTCAGCACTAATGACACACATACTGTAGCCCACTGTAGGTCTGTCTGTCTGTCTCTGGCGGCTGCATGAGAGGCAGCTGGGGTAAGGCTGGCCGACATAGCTGCCCTTCAAACCAGAAAGGAAAATCCTGAGTGCAAAAGACAGTTTAGTCTCTGCATGTGTGCACTGATTTGGCTTTCTGAGACGCTCTGATTTGACCCCATATGGAAACAGAACAAAACAAGATGTTCTGTTAAGAGTGTGTATCCATTTCCTCTCTCCAGTGTGCAAACTGTGATGTGGTGGCTATAGTCTCACCTCTGCTGATGCACTGCTACAGTAGCAGAGTCTCCTCCTCCTCCCTCCCACCTCCACCTCCTCCTTCTCACAGTCAGCACATCCATTCTTAAACACATGAGCCCAACAGCAGCAGCAGCAGCACCTGAGCCATACAGTACATATTGGGTGAAAGAGGGCATACTTCAAGTGTTATGTTAAGAAACTCTACACTTTTTCTGTAGTCTTTTGTGTAGATATAAGAACTGGTTTGCTGCGAATGAATGTTGGATGAGTGGTCTTTTACAATGGTTGACTTGGTCTTTACAATAGTATGACTGGGTTGCTCCAACGATGATTAATTTAAAGCTTCTACAAGGAGTTTTAATAATTCTTGATTCAGTACTGATGGATCTATATAACCAACATAAGTAAATGACATCATCTGCGAGAAGATCAGCTATAGTTATTCTTGATGCCTGTCACTGGGTCAGATACTCAGTGAAATCAAATGAAACAAGCCTGTGTTTACATTTCCCAGGCAGTTAAAGTGAGAGGTGTGTTAGCCAGTTAACAAGAAGCAGGAGGAGGTTTTTATTATTCTGTTTTATTTTTGACATTATATATTATCTAAGATTAGTTTTAATCAGAGTTTAGCTAAACTAGGTTTAAAATGTGTAAATCTCGATTTAAAATTAAGCAGCACCGTTGAAATGTTTAAAACTAATCTTTGTTTAGCAAATTCAAGTTTATTGATGTAAACAGAAATTAAATAGTTTAATGACTGTGGAGTTGCGTGCTTACCCAAATTAAAATAACTAAATACTAAATTTGACTGCTGTTGGGACCTAATAAGTGTAAAAGATGAGGGGAAACTGTTAACTTTTGGCTGGTCTGTATACGCTTGAAAAAAAACATTGTATTGTTTGCCAGTTAGCTAAAAAGTAAACAAACAAACAAACAAAAACATTATATTGTTTGCTAGCTAGTTGAAAAGATTTTAAAAAGTTATATAGAGAGGCTCCTTCGGTGTGCCCCATGGGACCTAACTATTGAAAAAACATGAATGGTAGTCTATGCCAAGAGACAACAAATTTTTGATCTTCTTTGAATTGTGCCATGATTTACACATATGATGTTTATCAATTTAAAACATAGTTTGTCTGTCACCACTGAATACAGTTAATATTTTTTCTGAAGTTAGGTCACATGGTGGTCCAGGGGAAGGGGCGTAACTATACCTCTATTGTTTACTAGCAAGCTAATCAGTTGGTTAGCCTAGTCAGCCTATGTGAGATGGCTCAGCAGTATTTTGCTCAGTTCATCTAAAAAAAAGACAGCTATTTTAAAAGTTAAACCTCTTCAAGTGTAAGTTTAAAGTTAATAGTGGATCACTGTTTAAAATGGAAATAATAGTTTAGGTGCAACAGAATTAAATTTAACCCAGGTTTAGAATAAAAACTAAACAGAGGTTTAAAACGAGGTTTGAAATTTAATCTGTCTTATTCCTTAAGATAGTTTAAAAGTTTGGTACAACATAAATTAAAGTTAAACCATGATTTAATCAGCTTTAAAATTTAATCTTTTACGCAACCCATGTGTGCTGTCTTTTAGTCATGTGACTGGTTTGAAAAATGGAGGATTTACTTTGTTCTGCGAACGCACAGGCTCATTACACACCAGACAGCAACAACATTCACAATGTTCACATGACAAATCATTATGTAAAGCTCCACAAATTAAAAAAGACACAACATTTACATAATAGAAATGTCCTATTATTTCTCCGTCTTAGCTGGCTGCCACATATTTTCTATAAATCTCACCAAAACAAACACCTCCTCATTAAAGAGCCAACCCATCATATTACCTCCAAGACAACCAAAACAAATCAGGGCTCTTTTGCAATTTTTTTAAACAGATTATTCTTAAAGTCACTGTACACAGTAAAACTGTAAATGATTCAATACTTGTCTTTTATTCAATTGCAATTTCTAAGCTTTGGCTCAAGTGTACACTCCTCCTGCTTTATATTTCTTCCCAAATTCATTAAAATGCAGTCTGGCATTGACTTTCAATGTCATGTTGGCTGCCCCTGCACAGTGGCTGAACTACTAACCACTACAGCTAGACTGAGAAATGGGTCAGGCTGTTGGAATGCTGTGATTTGAGCTTCTTAAATGTGATTATTTTCTAGTTTCTTTACTCCTCTATGACAGTCAACCGAATATCTTTGGACAAAACAAGACATCTGAGGGCGTCATCTTAGGCTTTGGGAAATACTGATTGACATTTTCACCCTTTCTTAACATTTTATACACCAAACAACTAATTGAGACAATAATCAACCGCTTAATTATTGATGAAAATGATCATTAGGTGCATCCTTAATCTGTATCACATATATGTTGGCCAATAAGTTACAAGACATTGTAGTGCAGAAATGCCAAACTAGTTTTGAGGTTATTGTGTATTTAGTGTCACCACTACAGTTTGTCCACTACTGAGCACTGACATGTTGATTTTGAAACTTTTAAATGTCCTGCTCAGTACACATGTTTGTCACAATTCTTCATAAAAGAAAACAAATCTAATATCACGATTGTTTGTAGTAAGAAAAAATGCAATCAACCAATGGAATTTTACCAGATTTTTAAAACTTCGATATCAGTATCTGCCCCACAAATCCAGTATCAGTCAGGCTATACTGCTGTGTTTGTGTGCATGTGTGCGTGTGTGTGTAGGGTTTACTGAATGAAAAACATCCTCAATTGCCGTAAGCTGGTAATATCCTGACTCACCGCTTCCTCCCATGTGGAATCAGTACACCATGTGGTTTCTATGGGAACACCAATTTTTGCCCAACAATAACCATTTCGCCCTTAAACCCTTCAACAGTCGGCAGAGCAGAGGCCGGTGCAGGGTGCAGTGTGGGTATCCTGATTAATGTGGCTGCAAAGACCAAGCTTTTTCATGCAGTTAGATTGATCTTTAATTAACTGGCAGGATCTCTTGTCTGGTTTATTGCTTTCTTATTAACACAGCTGGTGAAATTATGCTTAGCAGCAGCTCGAGGACACGCAGAAGAACGGGCTAAGCAAAGGCATCTTTGGTCCTTCTTCCACAGTCAGATGACTTCCCTTTGACGTCAGCTCTGTTTACTCCTACTACCACGAGCAGGTCGCTGCTTATGAGTGCTGACAGCTTGTTTTTGACAGGGGTTAACCTCACAGACCTCCTGCTGTATGAGATGCTATCCCTGAGCTCTTGCCAGTCATCACTTTCTGCTTAGGAAGTCATTGAAAGGAGACATGACAGTAAGATTCAGAGCCATTTCCTATTTGCAATGCAGTCTTTTACCCATAAAGTGACTGTTGACTTGTGCGTCAGTTGCACATCACAACACTCTCTCTGTGTCTTGCAGATTTCGTTCCCTCTGTCTAGATTAGCATATTCATTGTTGTCACGATGGTTAATGTTAGAATGACTTCCAGGAATTGTTTTTTAAAAACAGCAACCATGACTCACCCCTGGTCTGATGACCTGTCTGCCAGAGCACACAGAGGACATGATTCTCCTGTTTATTTCCCTCGTTTCACCTCATTGCAGTAATTTCAAGTACAACAGTTAATTGTTGTGTGTAAGCATGTCAGAAGGGGTTAAAGGGTAACTTCTGTATTTTTCAACCAGGACACTATTTGCCCATGTTTTTGTGTCTGAGTGACTAATGGGGACAACAATTTTTGAAAATGGTCCAGTGTTTTAGGGAGAGTGCTCCAGCCAGCAGAAGTGAATCTGAGCTATAACGTAATCCCAATGGGTAACTGCACACCATCACATTACATCCACTAAAAGTGCTCGTTTTATGTGCCGCCAGGCTCAGATTGTTATTATGTGTCTGACAACATTATAGAAAGGATCCCTAGAGACAGACCTTTTTTTAAAGAGTAAAAAAGAGGAAGACCAGAAACAGCTCTCCCCAAACTAACCCAGACCTTTGCAAAACTGGAATTTTTACATCTTCACCTTTATCTTCATTCAAACTCTACAGAAACCAAATAAAACTCCCCCAAAACATCTTAGCTTATAGTTGTTTGGTCAAAGTAAACCCTTTATTCACAGCGTTGGAATATCAGAAGAGGAGGGAGAGGGAGTTCGGACATTAGAGAAGCAGTCGGGAGAAACGGTGTGTACAGCCAGAATATTTTCACATCTAACATGGTGAATAAAGAATGTATTTTGACCAAACAACCATAGTGGGTGATGATTAATTGAAAGATCAACCGTGATGTTTTTGGTGAGTTTAATTTTGTCGCTGTCAAGTTTAAATGCAGAAGAAGATGATGATGTTAAAATTCTAGTTTTGCAAAGGGAGTCTGGTTCATATGGTGACTCGACAGAAACAAAATAAAACTAAAGAAAAATCACAATCACAAACTCTGGTTATTTGGTTGAAATAAAACTTTTATTCTCAGAGGAAAATGTGAAAATATTCTGGCTGTACACACTGTTTCTCCTTGCTGCATCGGCCCTCTTCTCGCCAATATTTTTACAATGCAGTGAATAAGGTTTATTAGGGCTGAACAGTTAATCAAAATTTGATCAAGATCACAATATGGTCTAGCACAATTTTGAAATCACATCAGGCGCGATATGTAGGCAAAATGTGTGTAACTTAAATAATGTTGTGCTGCAGAGATGTCCTGACCTATACATCACATTCTTGAATCTTTTGCATTATCTTGACCAAACCAGAGTTGGTGATTGTCTGCACAGCGGAGAGATGAGCCAATATGTTTTTAGTGAGTTTTATTTTGTTTCTGTTGAGTTTGAATGACAATGATGAGGACAATGTTAAAATTACAGTTTTGCAAAGGGAGTCTGTTAGTTTGGTGAGAGCAATTAAACTGCTGTTTCTCTGTAGCACTTATTTTCATAATGTTGTCAGATACTTAAAATTACAATCTGAGCCTGTCAGTGTCAAAAACAAGCACTTTTAGTCGATGTACTTGAAGGGATTATGTTGTCGCTTAGTTTTGCTTCTGCTGGCTGCAGTGCTCTCCCTCAAAATTTGAGGAAGAGCGCTCCACTTGACCAATTACAGAAATTCTCCATAAGGCACTTAGACACAAAAAAATAGGAAAATAGGCTCCAGTTTGAAAAATACCTAAGTTACCCTGCATTTGTTTGTGTGTGTATGCAGTCAAGATTCAGCTGTTCATCTGTGAGCCTTTCATTTGATTTTCAGTCCACTGTAATGCAAACATTTGTCTTAGGGAACAGACAGATATCAAATTGAAAAGTCAATTTACAAAACCAGTGATTTTTCTTTTTTTAAAAAAGGGGGAAAAAAGCATTGTTTATATTCCGCTCACAGCTCTCCATCTGTTATCTTTTGCATGTTTTGCCGATATTTTGACAAGGAGACCGTGTGAGATCTGTTCAACATGCAAGAACTTGAGTTCCAGAAATGAAAACACTAAAGGGGCAGAAACAGAGTGTTATGAAGTAATTAAGAATATATTTGTTCTGGCAATCATTCTGAGAATAAAAGAATACTCATTGTTATCCATCTCTGCCTATGATTCACTCTTTTTCAGCTCTTTTTTTCTGTCACATCTTAAAGAAAGTCAAAAGGTTTGCAGTCTTTCCTCGTCCACTGCTGTAAACAAAGCAGGCAGCACTGCTACAACACATAGATGTGGTGATAAGAAAGACAAACAGGCTTCTAATTAGTATCTTGGACCATCTGCCTCACATTATCCCCTGTACAGTCCAGTGCAGTCAGGGATTATTGTGTTTCTGTATTTCCCTCCAGTATCTCTCTGTACCTTTGGGTCTCTCTGTTCTTTCGTCCGTCTCGCTGTGTTTTGGCGGTTTGGTCCAGGTTGATGGCGTACAAAGGCTTGGCTCTGCTGCTGCTGCTGCTTGAGGAAGGACAGCAGGCTGCCTGATTTATTGGGACACACTGTATAATACACCACGCTGCCCTGCACAAGGCCACTGTTCATCACACCACATCACATGGGACCACCACACAGACAGCGTAAGAGAGGTCTGACTTTCTGGGAGATCGAGGAACGTCTGATTTTAAATAATTAGGAAGATTGCCTCCATCTTTTAGAATCAATGTATAACAGCTTGTTTTGCATCTAATTAATGTCTCAGATTTAGCTGATCAAGCTAACCAAGTTGATTTCCCACTCTGCATCGAGCCTTAGAATTAATTGTGTTCAGGAACTCTCAAAGGATTTATTCTATCTGGGATTTTCCTCCATATAAAACAATTTAAGACAATTATGACGCTGGCTTAATGGTTCCCACCCTAAATGTATGCAAAGAAAGTTAATATATAAGTTTATTCTAATTTTAATGAACATATTAAGACAAATCTTTTTTTATTTTTTTTATTTATTTATTTTAGAGAGGACAGTGCACATTCATCATACATTTCTGTAGATGTGCCGGTGTTAGCCAATGGCTAGTTTCCAACCGTAGTCCTCCGGCATGGTGTTAAAAGCCATTAAGACAAGCAGGGGTCATAATACATAAAAATAAAAATAAAACAGGGACATGGGAGAGATAAAATTTGAAGTAAGAATACACCATATCAATATGACACTAAAAGAGAGACAATCAATACAATACTACAAAGACAAATACAACAAATAGACAGTTATACATGATAGAACTAGGGCTGCAACAACGAATCGATAATATCGATAAAAATCGATTATTAAAAGTGTTGGCAACGAATTTCATTATCGATTCGTTGTGTCGCGCGATTTATGTGTCACTCGCCATGTCGCAGAACCTTTTACTTCACCTGCAGAGCGAGTTGAACGGAGCGAGGCGGAGGCAGAGCGGAGGCGGTATTTTCAAAGGAAATTAAGTAAATTCAACAAGTCCTCAAAAAGTGTGGGAGCACTTAACGCTTCACAAAACAAAGAAATGCGTAACATGCAAGCTTTGCAAAAGTGATATGACATGGCACGCGAGCACCACGGTGATGATGCAGCACCTGGAATGGAAACATGTTGGAGTTATCGATGAGGATGAAGGGAGCTCAACAGCAGGCTAAAGTCACTACAATATCCTACGTTTGTTCCGTTTTGAAGTGAGGAAACGTAACGTTAGTCTCTCTGGTAGCTCGTCTGATGCTGGCGTTTGCTTGTTAGCTGCTTAATGACAGCGATAGAGCGCGCGCGCGCGCGTGCTTGCGTGTGTTACTTTTTATTTCAGTTTAATCAGTTTGAGCAGTGTTTAAATGTGCTGTATTACTTAACTCGCACACAATGATGGTAATAATTTCATGATTAAACTTCAAGTTGTAATTTTCTGACAAAGTCTGAGTAAAGACACTGCACTGTATGGGAGTGAGGAGTGAGGCAGGATGAACTGTAT
>JAJHUR010140134.1:0-29183 GCA_027495735.1 Lutjanus campechanus | reverse complement strand
CCCTGAGGAGGACGAGGGGGTTGCCCTTTTTGCTCTGGCACCCCCATCAACACACACACACACACACACACACACACACACACACACACACACACACACACACACACATTTATGCATGTGTGGATTCAAAGACACACATGAAAACTAAAACTCCTCACATCGTACAGTCATGATGTAATAATGTCTGATCTGGCAGCCATGTTGGACGTAGAGCTGCAACAATTAATCGATTATTAAATTAATCGTCAACTATTTTATAATCAATTAATCAGTTTGAGTATTTTTTTTAAAAAGAGAATTTAAGTTTCTTTACTCCTTTATGACATTAAACTGCTGAATATCTTTGGGTTGTGGAGAAAAAAAGACATTTGAGGACATTTCTTTGGACTTTGGGAAACAATGGTTGACATTTTTTTTCTGACATTTTATGGACAAAACAACTAATCGATTAATCAAGCAAATAACAGACGGATTAATCGACAATAAAAATAATCATTAGTTGCAGTCCCAGTTGGACGTCTTTGTTAACTTTGTCATCAGACGACCTCTTCTGACGGGAAGCCTCTGTTATATGAGCTGAATATCGCTCCTCCCCAAAACCAAACAGACTCCTTTGACAAAAACAATAATCTTAACTCAGCGATCACGGGAGCTGCTGCTTCAGTTGGTCAGTTTTTATTCACAACAAATATTCATGTTTCAAAAACTGTGTATCAAACCTAACTTCTAAAACTAACAGCCAGCCATCCGTGCAGAATTTCCCAGATTCTGCACCCAGTCCCCCTCCGTTGTTGGAAGTATTTCAGATTTAGGGACTGTGATATGCAAAGAGTGCACGAGACTTGTCTTTGCTGCAAAGCAACACAAACTGACAAAAAAAATACAACGCAAAGTGCAGAACGAAAAATGCACGAAGGCCAAGAAGAATAATGTGACGTGACGTTATCTCACTGAATCCACGTCCTCGTCCAGCGTCAACTCAGATGTCCATGAGTAAACTTGGACAAATGGTTTTACACGGGACATGATCCCCAGTCTCCTTGGTGAAAGTCCTGAGTCCACCCCACCTCCTCCATACACGGCTTTGTCGCTCTTTATACTGCGTCCTATGACTTTCATTCATAAAACGTCTAAGTCTGTACAGAAAAGCATGTAATGACTGAAGACACTGGCCTGTTATTGATATGATCGTGCTGTAGAATTTCAGTGTTGAGGCCAACAGTTCACTGTTATGTGAATTAAACTCTACATCTCTCTGTTTAGTGAGCAGGAGGAGGGAGTCTGTTCCTCAGTCCACATACTTAATCTAGTACAACCTTACCAATAATGATCATAAACCCAGCGTGCATCAAAGGCAGCCGTGTATTAGCAGGCAGTCAACAATGCAGTTTGGCTGAGGAGCCTGTGCAGCTTGTCATGAAAGTCTAATGAGGTCCATCTTTTTTGGGCATAAAACTCACAATTATGCTTTTTATGCTAATTAATTTTCCATCAAATATACTTTTAGCCTCAGAAACTGAGGATCTGTGTCAGAAAACAGACCTTATTTAAATAACACCCAGATCAATGCCAGTTTCTTTTCTTTTTTATGCATTAGAATTATAAAGGCAGGCAGAAGAATCCTGTTTTCTGTGGATGAAGTGAAACTGTTTGAACCAGTTTACTACACAACAACAGAACTTAAAGAGTAACTTAAGTGTTTTTAAAGCTGGACGATATTTTCCCACGTTTTTCTGTCTATGTGAGTCATGAAGACAATCGTTTTTTAAAATTGGTCCAGTATTGTGCGAGGCTGCTGTGTAATCCTTATGGGTGACTGTGACCGTCAAAGTGCGTCCACTAAAAGTTCTTATTTTTGCCACTGACAGACGATTTATCGTTATTGCCAAACTAACCAGTCATTTTTACTTCATCATAAATCTAAGCCATCATCGACTGCCATTTTCTTGATTAATCAATAAGTTATCTGGTCCTTAAAATGTTGATCAAAAATGTTTCCCAAAGCCCAAGATGGCGTCCTCCAGTGTCCACAACACAAAGACACTCAGTTTATGTCATAGAGTAAAGAAATTAAAAAATAGAAAAGACGCTGAAATCAGAGAATTTGGACAACAAATCAAAGTGATTATTCAATATCAAAATAGTCGACAATCATTTGCAACTAAAGATCTCAGACCGCCTCCGTCTACAACGCTGCAAGAGGTTCCTTAATACATCCTCCTCCAGCGTCGCCATGTTGGCTGTTATCAGAAACTTTTCACTCTTCCTCTTCTTCAGGGTTCACTCTGAGCGGCTCACCTTCCAGTTACAAGGTGCAGGAGAACCTACAGTTCCTCCATAGAAGGAGAACCCGCCTCCATCTGTGGACATAAATGCCTCATTCCAAAGTATCAAAAACGCAACATTTCTTATTTTCAGGTGAAAACCACTAAATCTGACACGCTGGAGATCCAAAAGTTTCCAAAGACACCAAACAGATCAGGCTGAATTTTGGAGAAATGTGAAAAAAAAGAAGCAAAAACTTTCAAAATACAGAAACAAGGTGAGATACTGTCCGTCAGTGTGGAAAAAAGATGATTTTAACAACTGTAATCATCAGAAAAACTGGATGCTGAGGCATTAAATTTTCTCCACTTCAACAAAACGACAGTATTTAGTGTTTGCACACGTTCCTCTTCATCATTATCAGCTAGCCGCCCTGCTCGAACACCTCGGGCCTCCACTTCCAGTCAAAGAAACATCTCTCTGTTACAATCTGCTGTCCAGCACAAAATCCACTTCATTACCATAACAATTTTAACTGCGAGGGTGGAAGCAAAGTGAGGTGGGAACAATCGTATTGTTTCTCCCCCCTCCCCTACACTCTCTCCCTCTCTCCCTCTCTCCTCTCTCTATCTTTTTGTCATTGACAGCCCACTCAGACCCCGGGTGACGATGACCCTTTCCGGGGGCGAGCCAGAAATCCAGAGCGGGTAACTTTGTGGTCGGGCCGACAAACGTTGAGCCTCATTCACCTCCAGAAACATCGCCGATCCTTCGCTGTCGAGCCCCTCTCGGTCTCTGTCTCTTTCTCCAACCGCCTCTGTGAGGAAGAGCGAGGAGGAGGAGGCCCGCTGGACGTCGTCTTGGTGGGACCCGGTCGGAGGACGAGGAGGAGTTCTCTTCAGTGCAGGTTTAAAGTGAGTTTGATACTTTTCTTTTGTCACATGAGGCTGTAAAACCACTCTGAGCAGGGAGCTAATGGAGGCAGAGTAACTTCAGAATTACTTTTACTGAGAGAAATGCAGAGATTTCTGCTGATAAATACCTTTATGACGTGAATTTATGGTGCAGATCATCTCGAGCGGCATCAAAACAATAGAAAATAGAGATTCATTAGAGGAAAAACAACTTTTTACGTCTTCTTAGAGCTCAGTTTCTGTTCATATTGGTCGTTCTGTCAACTTTAAGACAATTAATGTGAGAGAATTTATGTGTTTTGAGAGAGAAAGATTAAAAAAACATCCAAACGTGTTCAAATAACATCTGAAATATGCAGTGATGATAGTTATAGCTATAATATTTGACATTGTTCCCACATTTCTCTTCACTGCAGGTTTAAAGAAGGTTGAATACTTTACTTTTTGCTCCAGATTCGCTTTAAGCAGGGAGCTCGTGGAGGCAGAGTAACTTCACAATTAGCTTTATGATGATTTATAGTACAAATCATCTCGAGTGGCATCAAAAAGATGGAAGTGAAAAACAACATATTACGTCTTTTTAGAGATTGATTTCTTGAGTTCATGTTTGTCGTTCTGTGTCTCCTGATGCTCAGTTTTAACATCTGTTTAGTATAAAAGACTTCATGTGTTTTGTGAAGATAAAATGATCCAAACATGTTAAAATAACATCTGAAATACCCGAAAAACTGTGTAAATACGATCAACGTTCAGAATTTAGGGCATTAGTCTCACTAGATTTTATAAGATAAATATTTAACTCATGTTTTCAAAGAGGAAATAATATAAAAATCTCAGCTTTAAACGTCTGTCTTTATTCTTCTCTGTGTATGGAGTCATAGGAGTGCCAGAAAAAAATAATAAATCTGTTAAAGAATAATAAAATAAATGTTGAAATAGAAAAAGGAGTAAATAAGTAAATAGGAAGTGTGAACGTATAAAGAGGAATAAAATAATTAATAGATATGGAAATATAAAGACAACCAACAAAAATAATAGAATATGTATTTTCATTTATTTTCACATTTATTTATACATTTTAAAAATATTTATTTATTGCATATTTACTGTTGTTTTCTCTATATTTTTTTTAACATTTTTTGTTTATTTTTATAGAATATTCATTTATTTTTATTCCTTTTATTTCATTTTTCTGGATATTTTTTAATATATCCTGGCAGGATACCTGTGTTCATTCAGGCAAAATAATAAAAGCAATAGAGGGCAATGCTTATAATGATCCCTTTATATTTTGTTATTTTATTAAATGTTTATTTATTCTTGTGAGTCTGTTATTATCTTGTGTGGCACTCCTATGACTCCATACTGTGCAGCTGTAGTGTTTTGTGTTGTATCGTTTGTTTTCTTGGTGAAATATCGAATAATTTATAAAGTTGTTGTTTCCACGTGTTTCTCTGAATCAGTATCAAAGCTTGATGGTAACAAGTTTTCCACAGTATGAAGATGAGTCAGCAAAAGGCCGTCAGCTGTGTAGATATTTGATTTAGTGTAGAACTGAAACAATTAGTCGATTATTGATCATCAGAAAATTCATTTATTCATCACTGATGAATCGTTTCAGTCGATTTTTTATGCAAAGCTGCTGAACTTTCTCCAGCTCGGCTTCTTAAATGTGATGATTTGTTGAACTAAATATCTGAGTTTATCAGATTAGTTTTTTATTTTTTATTTTTTTCACTTTCATACAGTGAGACTGAGATTTTCCCACAGGCACAACTGAGAAGCTACAACATTATTTTCACGATTAATCGATTAATCATTTAGTCTGTAAAATGTCAAATAAAATCCTTATTTTCCAGAGTCCAAAGTGACGCCTTCAAACAGCTTTTTTTGTCCAACCAGCAGCCAAAAACCCAAATACCCTTTGTTTACTGTCTTAAATGACAAAGAAAAGCAGCAAATTCTCACATTTAAGAAGCTCGAACCAGAAAAAGTTTGACATTCGTGCCTGAAAAATGAAATTAATTTAATCAATTAATCTAGTAATCATAGCAGCTTTGATTTGGAGATTTGTATTGAAATCTTTTTATTGAAGCTTATTTCTTTTGTTCTGAGAGCAGCAACATGAGCAGCAGAAAATGATCTCATATTTATATAAAAGGTAGGAAGGGATTTAAAAAATGAAAACAGTTCTGCTAAATGTTTGTGTCTGCAGCTTCATTATGAATACCGCTGGTCTGTTTGAAAATGTTCTGAAACTTTTTTGTTTATTGGACGAGAAGCAGATTTATTCCGTCTTTGGCTTCATAAACAATAAAAGCGATAATCGTCCTCGTGTAATATCAGTCGACGAGCTCTGAGAGGAGCCGACGACACATCGCGGGTCGCGGAGATTCTGTTGAGGCCATTCACCGCCGCTCCACGGTCATTGACGTGCCTGTCTATTATCCGACACTCAGCAGTCAATACATTTCCCATGAATATGCAATCGCTTCTATTGACGGCTTTGGTTCGAGGGGTTCATTGCCTAAACCTCCCAAACCCTGACTCATCTGCAGCTTCATCAAGAATCTCATCCCGAAAACATGAGAAATCTGAGAAGAAGCAAACGAGCACATCAGAATGATTTATGGCACTTTATCTGTTGTGTGAACGCTCCAAATTAAACAACGCCTACGGGTTTAACATAAGTTAACTCTTATAGTACGTTTATAAAAAAAAAAACCTTGGCGGATCATTTATCAAACATTTACTTGTAGTATTTCATAATCAAACTCTGCTGCGGGGTAAAACCAGGAGAAGTGTTTTCTTCCTAAATGAGTCATCCACCATTTTAAAGAAACACCTACAACTCTGGCACCAACGGTGGCAGAAAATTCAGATGATTTATGGTGTTTATTTAAAGTCGTCTTTTGTTGGAGATTCAAGCTGATGTAAACCTGGATCACATCTGTCAGAGAGCGGGGATTTCTTTCTTTTTCACGAGTGGATATGATGTAAAGTTCAGAGAACATCCAAACTCAGATCATCGACTCTGCATAAAAACATAAAAGGCTAAATAAAGACGAAACTATATTAGAGCTGCATCGATGATCAATTAAGCATTTAGTCAATCGCAAGAAAATTCATTGGCAGCTATTTTGATAATCAGTAAATCATTTCAGTCATTTTTTTCAAGCAAAAGTGTCTTTTTGTGGTTCCAGCTTCTTAAATGTAATGATTTGCTGCTTTTCTTTGTCATTTATGAGAGTAAATGAAGAGTTTGGGGGGTTTTGGACAAAAGTAACGTCATTTTGGGCTCCGGGAAAAATGTGATGAGCGTTTTTCAGCCCTTATAAACTAAAACGTTCGTTGTGAAAATAATTGCAGATTCATTATTAATGAAAATAATCCTTAGATGCAGCTTTAAACTGTATTGATACATGTGGAGAGAGAGTTTTCAAGTCAATATGAGGTGTCAAAGGTCACAACTCACATTTTTGGCCCTAAAAATAACAAACAATTGGAAATGCAACAAAAACTGCAGAGAATATGAAATTATTTTGTCGAGGACTGAAGAAAAGGATCCTCAGACACGTTTATGTAGATATTAAATTATAAAAATGCTATAAAGTCTCAAGAAGCGCATGAAAGAAGTGGATCAGTGTGTGAAACAGCTAACAGCAGTCTGTAATGGACACATGAGAAAAATGTGAAGTATTGTGAGAAGTTACAGATTTGAGCTGCTAAAATCTTAAAGTTTCTTCATAAGGACGGAATAAACAAGAAAATGCATAAAAATGATCCATGTGGATAAACAGAAATCAAGTTTGAAACATCTATAACTCACATTTATGGCCCTTAAAATAACAAATGTACGAATGGAAAGATGCAACAAAAGTCTAAAAAAAACATTTTTTTTGGTCAAAGGCTGAATAAAAGGAATCTTTACCTCTTCTCAGACGTATCTATGTAGATTTCATTCTACAAAAATTAGAAAATTAAACCTTAAGAAGTGCATGAAAACAGTGAGAAGCAGCTAACAGCAGTTAGCATGAGACAGATCAGAAAGTGCTGCTCGACGTGCAAATTTTCAGATTTCTTAATTCAGAACAAAACAACTTAAGTTTTTTGTTTCTGCTCCCGTAGTTTTCATGTTACAAAAGTGAGGTGTTAATATGAGGTGTCATAGGTTACAACTTACATTTTGGACCCTAAAAATAAGAAACATACAAATGGAAAGTTAGAAAAATGTCACAAAAGTGCAGAGAATATGAACAAATTTGTGTTTGTCGAGGACTGAAGAAAGGGAGTCTCAGACATGTCTGTGTAGTTGTAATATTACAAAAATGCTTCAATCAAGTCTTAAGAAGTACATGAAAAACGTGCAAAGCAGCTAGCGGCAGTTAGCATTGGACAAATGAGAAAAACATGCAGTTGTGTGAGATGGAAGTTTGGAATTTGAGGTGCAAATCTTAAGAAGAAAGCGATCTGATGTTGTGTTTCTGCTCCCGTATTTTTGACGATATAAAATCGAGGTGTCAGTATGAGGTGTTGAAGGTCACGGATTTCGCTCGGACAGCAGATGACGGCATGAGACCTTCGACTTGGAGAAAGAGAGTCACAGAAAGGGCCAGTGTGGTTGTTTTTTTGTTGTTTTTTTCGATGACGTTTTTGTTGTAAAAATGTTAAAGAGGGTAGCAGGAGGTAAGCAGGCCGGCCAGCTCGACCCGAGCGTCGTTTTTTGGGATGAAGACAAAGATCCATATTAACAAAAACCGCAGATGACAGATGATTAATCGGCGTGGTGGGGTCTGCCGAGCCGCCGGACCCCCGGCTGACACCCCGAGCCACCAAACACAAAACCAAAAACCCCCCAGAGCCTCGGCGGCCCGGAGGAGCGTGGGCGAAGGGTGGAAGCAGGGCACTGTCCCCACGGAGCTGTGTGTGTGTGTGGAGGAAAAAGAAAGATTTTGTGTGTGTGGGTGGATTTGTGTGCATTTGTTCGACAGTTTCTGACAGAGAAAGTGTGTGTTGGTGTGTATATTTGTTGCAAAGACTCTGAAAAACTAAGTGAAAGTGTGTGTTCGTGCGTGTGTGGGAGTATTTGTGTGTTTCCTAAATGTGTGCATTTGATTTCTGATTCTCTTCATTGCACTGTGTGTGTGTGTGTGTGTCTGTGTGTGTGTGTGTGCGTGTGTGTGTGTGTGGACCGACCAAACCCCCATCTGCCACAGGGTGGGCGGCTCGCCACACAACGACAATACACACCAACATTTTTGTAACTGTGGGCGTTCAAAAGGCTTCGCAGAGCTGCAGTCCTCCTGCTCGCTCTGCTCGTCTCCACGGCGCTGCGATCCAACATGAAGCTCCATCTGAATCAACTTTGTGATCAGCAAATCATCACATCAAACAGACGCAGCATCACAGCTTAAATATGCTCTTCTGTTTACACTCCACATATCTAAAAGCATCCAGTCTTAAGTACCAAAGGAAAGCTCAGGAGGTGTCCAGGAGAGAGTCAGAGAGACAATTTATTTGCCATTTGCAGAAGATACAACATTGGAAATGGGGGATGTTGGAGGATAAAGACGGTTAATCCTCTGAGCGCTTGTCTTCTGATCTGAAGGTGTTGACAGAGGACAGATTCATCCTCTGGGGGCATGATTATCTACAGAGAATCTGCACCAAACTCCTCTGATTTTACACATTAGACAGTCCCTCGATTGCAACAATGCATGCAAACTCAACAGATCCCTGTGAATTCTGCACAGCTTTGCAATTTATCCCAAACTCTTCTGCAACTTGTCTGCAAATTTGACATCATATACGTACGTCTCAACAAACCCAGTCAATGTTTTGTTTTATTATTCGCTGTTTGTTTTGCATTTGTGTTTTTTTTATCAACACTCTGTGCACGTCTTCATCTACAAATGAAGCAGATTTAATTGAAAAAAAAAAGGCTGAAAACTTTGCAACATGCATCACAGTTTTTTAGAAAAGCTGCAGTGAAATCAGGCATTTTAGGCCACAACAGTCCCACAAACAGGCTGTAAAATCCTGGAGGGACTGATTAGAATCTGTGTCCAGGTGTTGCATATGCTTTTAAAGGGACAGTCCCCAAATCAAAAATATATATTTTTCCTCTGGCTTGTAGTGCTGTTTATGCATCTAGATTTTTGGGGGGATGTATAGAAAATTACCTCATTTGGTAGCTGGTTTACATAAAGAATTCTGCCTTTGCACGGCAGTTAAAGCTATGAGCTGTTCAACAGTTTATAGAGTGCCTAAGTCCGGTGTGACCCATGGGATCTAAATTTGGAAAAAATATGAATGGCAGAGAGAAAAATTATTCTTTTATTCCATTTGAAGTGTGCCACAAATGACATTTATGTTGTTTCTCAATAAATAAACATAATTTTACAAGTCAGGAAAGTCTTGGTTTATGGTATATTAGTTTTGCGTGAAACCGCTCTGTGAACTAAAGCTCTCGTCTCACACAATATACGTCTCCAACACCAATCTCACTGCCCCTTGTGACATTATCCTACCTGAAGTATTTTATCCAACGATTCCTGGTGCTTTTGTCAGCCGAGAGGAGAAAGAATGACTAAGACCCGCTGTTGTGTGACTAAATCCTGGTGCAAAACCACACAGGCTGTGACTGTCAGGAAACAAAGGTACTATAATAAATTATCATTCACCATAAAACAGCAATAACTATCAAAAATATTCATAACTCACTCAAATATTGTATCAAATACAGCCTCTCGACTGAGGATGAGAGGCACCACCACGTGCAACATGCTGCAGCAAACAGAGACAGAGCAGGGCCTGGTTCAGGCCTCTAATCAGTTCAGGTGAAGCCTGACAGGTGGAGGCCAGAGAGCATGCAGGAAGAAGGATCATCAACAGTGTGAGATGCAGAGTTTTGGAGATATCAGCTGTACAGATGTCACCCTTCTCTCCAGTATAATGGAACTATTTTCTTTCTAGTAGAAAAAAAGAAATATTTAAAGTAGTTCCATAAAACTGCTCACAACAAGTTCTGTGGATTTTCTTGAGTGATCGGGTCGTGATTTCTGGACACAGGTGTTGGTTTTGAATTTTTCATGTTTTTTTGGTTCTTTGAGCACCACAAGCCGAGAGCCATTTGGCTCCAGACATCCCTAAAATATCTCCAAAACTCTGCAGCTCACACCAGACCAGTCTAGATGGATAAGTAGCACTACATGCCAGGGTAAAAATATGGATATTGATTATGATTTTTGAACTGTCCCGTTAAGTAATGCACATAAAGTTGGGTTATGTACATTAATTCATAGACTAACGTACTTATTTCAGTCCAAACCACGATCTTAAACCTAATGTTTCTGCTTCAGGTCTTACAGCACAAGTTGAAATGTGTTTGTCTGAGAGATGTCTGACAGTCTCTGACCACTGAGCCCTCTAACATCATAATATCATGATTTAAAAATCACACAGGGTCAGGAGGGACGGGGTCTGAAATTGAGACCCATCAAAAGCCAAATGTGGGTAGATTTTCCATCAAGACACAATAAGACGATTGATCAAGTTGTTTGATCTTGAAGGTGTGGAGCTCAGACGGGCCCGGCGTCGCAGCAACAAAGGCCCCAAGTTGGATCATCTTGAAACTTTCGACTTTATTCTCGAAATGCAAAATTAAAAGATATAACTCTTCTGATTTAGGTCAGCTTTATTCTCAACATTTCTTCAGAATTTCTACTTTATTCTTGAAATGCAAAACATTTCTACGTCATTCCCAACATTTCGATTTTATTCTCAAAATGCAAAACAGAAAAAAAAAATAAATAAATAAAACACCCTTTTCTTATTTTATTTTTTTCCTCATGTCTGGCCCTAATAATCTTCCTTATCATCAAGACAAGCCAGCTTCAGCAGGGAGCTGAATTTACAGATTATTCTGTCACTAATCACCTCATCTGTCTCACCGGGCCAACAATAGCAGGACTCAGTCAAAGCAGTAATCTGTTCCTGACAAGACAGGAGAGAAAACAAATGGGTCTGTGCAGCAGTCAGTGTGTGGGCTCAGCTGGCACACAGACACTTTACCCGGATACCAGCCTTATAAGCAGCGCGGGATCCTCTCACCTCACCGACCGGAGGAGGATCCATTTATGGAGAGACCGTGGCCGGAATTCCGCATAATGATGGAGCCTCTTTTTTCCCCCTTTTCCCCACACGAGCCAGAGATCAACATGAAGCACGTGCTCACGTTTGTGATAAATGTATCAATAAAGTCACAAAAATTTTGATTCTATCGGCGCAACTTTTGTTTATTTTGCTGCGTTTGAGAACGTGTCGTTTTATTTATTTGCACGTTTCGTCACGGCGCCTTCCACCAGCACTATTTCTGGAGTTCCCTCTTCTTCTTTTTTTTCAAAACCCAAGTCCATATTTGGTGAATGACGTAACGGGACACCCAGAGATCCCCTTTATAACCATACTGCACCATCCACGAGCTGTTTTTACAAGAGATGAGAGGCGGAACACACAAAATGAGGCGAAATATTCATCATGTTTGAGAGTCAGGCAGGCAGAAAAACTGGGAAAACTCGGATATTTAATTTAGTTTAAGCCTGAAACTCAGAGACAGGATGACCGCTAAAGTAGCCGATGAAGTGTCTCTCAGCAGTATTGTAGACAGTATTTCTAAAGATGTGTACACAGCATCGTCTTCGCAGCCGGCGGTTGTTTTTAAAGAGGAGGCTGTGTGTGATGAAGAGCGTGAAGGGAAACCTGATGAGGATGAAGGCGGTAAGATCTTGTCTCATTTGTTCTCAGATGGTTTGGATGGAGTTTTGTCTGAGCGGAGCTTTAAGTTATTTTGTTGATGAGTGAAGTGCGTTTTACGACGAGTTAAAGGGACAGTTCACCCCAAAATAAAAAAAATAATAATATTATTCCTATCGTCTGTAGGCTAATGCTGTTGATTTGAAATTCAAGCTTTGATTCCAGCGTTTTTAAAGATACCATAGTCAGTAGAACCAGTCAAAAGTTTGGACTCATCCTCTCATTCAATGTTCTTTCTTTATTTTTATTATTTTTCTATATTATAAATCAATACTGGAGGCATGAAAACTTTGAACTATGGAATTATATAGTCAGCATAAAATGTGGAAAAGCCTTTTTGCTTTTTATTATCGACTCGTAGTCTTCTCCTGCGCACCTGTTGACCTTACCTTGAGAAGCAGCTGGATTCAGGTCACAGGAGAATCCGACTTGTCAGGCTTCAAGCGCCGAAAGTGGTGCAACCAATCAGCGCCCTCGGAGGGACTAATGGTAGCTGTGGGCGTGGTTTTAGGTGTGACGATGACGAGAAGTGTGCATGGAAGCAGCTCATTTTGAGCAAATAATGGTGGCTTCTGAACGGGTTAGCATAGATACTGCGACAGCGTCAGTTATATCAGAACTGGAGATTATATCTGCATTGAAAGAAAAGCAACTGGTTTAAGATATCATTTGTATTTTTTTTAAAGTGCTTGACCTTTTCCAAATCAAGAGTTTTTTGCTCTTTTGTATTTTAGTATCTTCAAAGTAGCCACGTTTTGCTTTGATGACACTGTTTGTTGTCAGAAACTTTTGACTCTTCTTTTTTGTTTTTCTTTGGGGTAACTTTTGACTCTGAGTGGCGCCCTCTAGTGGGTGTATTGCTTAACATCCATGGCAACACAAAGGGCACATGGAAGTGTGTGGGCATTAAAGATTACATTTTTTGAAACGGACGTATCTATTTTCATCTGTAAAGGGGGAATAAATGAGCCTTAAAGTTTCTTCTTGTCTGAGCTGTGACCTCTTGAGTAGATGCATGCTACCTTCATGAGCACAAAATTCTTTGACAGCACCAAAAATGTACAAAACAATAATCATGAAGTGCGGGGTGTGAGATGACAACATGTCACAAGATGAAAACAATCTTTTATTTTCCTTTTAACTGAGTGAACTTTTCTTTATTTTTCAGGTGAGCTTCTGTTCGAGGAGAAGAGCGCACCAGAGCTGCTTCTACACGGCGACTTTGCGCAGTACGCAGCAACTTTGCGCACGCACTCCGTGGCGTTCAGCGGTAAGTTCTCGGTGGACTCCAGAGGCGCAGGAGGGCCGTGGACACCAGGGGACATCATCAACGTGGTCAGCGCTGACATCGCCACCCCGGGGCTGCTCACGGTGCCTGAATCACCTTCGACATCACCTGATATTTACGCAGGAGGAGGAGAAGGAGGAGGAGGAGACGCAGGGGACGGCACCATGGCGCACAGCCAGCCGGACATCAGCCACATGTACGCGCCCCCTCATCCCCACCCTCACCAGGCCCCTTCCTACTCCTGCAGCGGGGACATGTACCAGGATCAGTCAGCAGGGGGGTACCTGTCGACGTCCACCTGCGCCGTGTCCTACCATGCGCCTCCGTCCTACAGCTCTGTGCCCAAACCGACCGTGGACGGCGCTGCACTGTTGTCCATCATGCCTGAGTACGGAGGCTTCTACCAGCAGAGCTGCCAGAGAGAAATCCAGACGGCTTTCCCGGAGAGGAAATCCCTCCCGTACCCGCTGGACTCCCTCAGGGTGCCTCCGCCTCTCACGCCTCTCAACACCATCAGGAACTTTACGCTCAGTGCGCCCTCGTCGGCGGCCGATGGTCCGATGGCCGCTGCTTTCCCGAGCCACCAGAACCTCCCTCTCAGGCCAATCTTAAGACCCAGGAAGTACCCGAACCGACCGAGCAAGACACCCGTCCACCAAAGGCCGTACCCATGCCCAGCAGAGAGCTGCGACCGCAGGTTCTCACGGTCGGACGAGCTGAGCAGGCACCTGCGCATCCACACCGGCCACAAACCCTTCCAGTGCCGCATCTGCATGAGGAACTTCAGCCGCAGCGACCATCTCACCACCCACATCCGCACGCACACCGGGGAGAAACCATTCTCCTGTGACCAGTGCGGGAGAAAGTTCGCCCGGAGCGACGAGAGGAGGAGGCACATGAAGATTCACCTCCGGCAGAAGGAGAAAAAGTCCTCGACGTCCTAATCCTCACCCTGCATGCTCCGATGCTGCTGAATGTAAACTTTCTGAATCTGAACGTGAGCTCGAGCGGCTCCTGCCACAGCTTGCCTGCCAACAGAGCCCAAACTTCATCTTGTAGTTTAATTGTTATAACAGAAAAATGAAAGAAAATTGTTGGGAAGCCATATCTTTAAAGAAAAATCAGGGAGAATCAGAAGCAGAGTCCCAACAATGTGTTTGGTCACACCTTCATTATTTATCACATCAACTAAAACATCATTCTTCACTCATCAGTTAATGGTCTAGGCTTGGGCGGTATCTGTTTTTTAATACCTTGGCTACAGACAATATATCAATATTTTTGGCTAATCCATGATATGTGATATATATCTCAATATACACGTTTTCTCCAACATAACATACCATGAATTCTCAAATGGTGCAAACATATGATGATCTAGTAGGGCTGTGCAACATGGACAAAAGCAAATATCACAATACTTTTATTGATATTGTGACAATATTGTAGGGATGGCTGTTGGTGCTTTGACAAAATATTAACCCAGTGAGTTCTGATAAATAATCATCAGTAATGTGGGTAAAGGCAAATTTTAAAAAAACAGGAAAAGACGACACTTATGTCATATCATGATATGATATCCAACATCTCAGACTATATTTAGTCTCATATCACAATATCGATATTGCACAGCCCTATTATGATGGTATTTGTGTAAAATGGTTCAACTCCACTGCAGAAAGTGCGCCCTGAACGTAAGCAGAGCTGATCATCATAGCAACGCTGTTCCTGTTGGGAAGCTGGGAAACAACACGCGCTCAGGAGCTCTGCTTTGGTGTTGAGAAGCTGCAGCTTTTATTCACTGACAAACTCAAACCTAAACTGTACATTTACTGCCAGACTGACAACACATTCACAGTCAAGGTGTCCTCACATGATCAGGAGTAAAAACCGCTCTTTGCTTCCTGTGCCATTGTTTTACCTACAGGGAGAGCGGTGGTACCTGATTAGGTGAAGGCGCTACCTTTTCAACTTCGACTTCAGCTGCTCTCGACCTTTCAAAGTGCAACCAATGACATAACGACTGGGGCTGGGCATTGTTTGAAAATGCCAGTACCCCTCCTGTAACTTTAATCACCTCGACGCCATGTTTGTCAGTAGAGAGACTGCCCCCTGGTGGCACATGCTGCACACTACAACACAGCATCACCATATCTGTTTAATAAAAACAGAAACGTCTGTATTTTTGACAGAATCGAAAGTCATACTGTCAGGACTTCTTCATACCCTGGTGTACCATAATACCTTGATATCGCCCAAGCCTACAATGGTCCATATTATTAACACAACGTTAAATTACATGAAATGTAAAAGGAGTTTGGTTTACACTGAATATTCTGTAAAGCGACAGCAGTTGGTGTCAGTCGGTCTCAGAATGAGTAGAACTGCTACAGCTTGCTTTAGTGCTCTGTGGCGAGGCGTCGTGTCTGCTACTGTCTATGCTTCATATTCTCAGGGATTCAAATACAGTTCAGGCTGCAAAGATGAGACCAAAATCCTGCAGGTGAGCGGGAGTCTGAGGGATGCAGGAGGGTTTACTGCTGCGGGTGGTTGGGTTTCAATTGCAGATAAATATTTTTAAAAATCTGTTAATTTCAGAAATACACAGCAAGTCACACAGTGGTTTCAGGGGGGACGTTTATATGAGAGACCATAAACACCAATGTGATGGGAAAAAAGATCCTGCAAGACATTCTAATGAGGACTTCTAGACTTAAAGTAATTGTTTTGAGATTATGAGTCATTATTTTTAGACTTAAATTATTATTTTGAGATACTAAGTTATTTTTTTAGATTAAAAAAGCCGTTATTTTGAGAAAAATCTCATTATTTTGGGATACAGAGTCATTATTTTGAGACAATAAATCATTGTTGAGTCATTATTTTGAGAAGATTTCTCATTATTTTTGACACACTAAGTCATTTTGAGATACTAAGTCATCATTTTTGAGAAAATTCAAACTAAGTCATCATTTTGCAATATTATTTAATTACTTTGTAATACTAAGCCATTATTTTGAGACAGTTTCTCATTAAAAGACACACAGGATCTTTTTCCCCTTCACAATGGCAGTAATGGGTTTCTGTTTTGGACCCTCCCTCAACACACACAGTTACACATTCTCTTGAGCCACCTTTTCCCAAATCAAATTAGTCAGGTTTCACTTTAAAACTACAATAACGACACAATAAATTATCTTCGGCATTTGATCTCTGATCAACAATTTTAATTCTCATTTAATGATCCGTTACATCAACAACATTAAACATCATTTCACAGCTGAAAAGACGTTTCTGGTATTTAAGTTAAAAGACATTTTTGAAAGAAGAAGGTTTATATGAGACAGTCGATATTTTGTATTAATGCGATGACACAAACTAAATATTACTAATGATGTTCATCTATAAACGGCTGATTTTAGCCTGAAGGCACTAAAATATGTCACAGTGCCACATTTTGAAAGGTTGATATAAGCATAAAAACACTGGAGGGGACTAAAGTGATGTCAGAGTGCACCCATGTGATACTGTGATGTCACAAAACAGGGCGGGGCTAAGGTGGAGAAAATTTGGCTTGATGCAGCAAAATGAAGCTTTTTTTTTTAAATAAAAACCTGGTTTTGTGTCATATTAGAAATGTTGAATCTATATTAATGTTTCGTTTACGCGCCGGATGAAGGGTTGACTTTGGTTCATATGTCATCACATCACAGCACATGTTGGGATTTTATGAGATTGTAGCCTGATAATCCGTCACTTTCTGGTTAGATTTCAGTTTTTGGCTGTTTTCAGGTGTTTATGCACAGACCTGTTGATCCAACCAGCATTTCTACCTGATGATGAATGTGAGACAAAGAGTCACTGGACAAATGAAAGTTCTGTTGTTTTTTTTGTGTGTTTTGTAATTTTTATGCAAACAAGTCGAGCACTAAAGCTTTTGCTCTGCTGGACTGATGCTTCTGCTCAATGCAAATAAATGTTGACTTGTTGAGTTTGTCTGGCTGCCTGCTGTCGCTGCTGCTTTTGACATAAACTGATTGATCAGCCACAATACTGAAACCTCTGACAGGTAAAACTCGATCAGTTAGTTCTTGAAGTTGTCATAAATAAAGACGGACACCGCATCTCCACTTCCTCCAACTGTGCAAAAATGAAGCCAAAATATTCGATTACAAGCGCTGCCATCTTGTGCTGGTGACATCTTTTGGAGACAGAGTCGGAGGCAATGACAAGCAGAGCTCAGCTGTCAATCATGGCATGAAGTCCCCTTTTTATAGCATCAAAAAAGTACACTCATACTTGAGAACTGAGCCAGAACTGCATTTTGAGGGGGTTTTGATTTTTACTCTTGGCGGCTCGACGGCAACGTCTTACAGAGTCGACAAAATGTTACATTTTTTTCATTTCACAGCTTTATTTTTTAATGTTGCTCAGAGTTCTCTTAATGTAAATCAAAACACACATTTTTAAACCATAACTGTTATTTAGCTTTGATGTAGAGGAGCTACAGAGTTGACATGTTATGGTTGAAAATTTATTTGAGGTGTATTTGATGTTTAGCTTCGCTCATGTCGTATCTATTAAACACTGGGGAAGCAGAATTTATTACCTGCGCTGACTTAACTTTAGGTGAGCTCTCATGTCGTCCATGTCTAAATGTGTCAATAGGAAAAAAACAGGCCACGTAAGGATCTGAGTGACTTTTACAAGGACCAAATTGTGATGACTAGAGTCGGGTCAGAACATCTCCAGAACAGCAGGTGTCCTGGGGTGTTTGCAGTGGCTAAAAAAGTGGTCAAAGGAAGGGAAACCAGAGAACCGGTGACAGGGTCGTGGGCGCCCAAGGCTCATTGATGCTCATTAGGAGTAATGACCGGCCCATCTGGTCTGATCCCACAGAAGAGCAACTGTAGCACAAATTGCTAATGACCAATTCTTTCAATTTAATGGTCAGTGCTCGGAACTATTAAGTTTTACTTAAACTGCGAAAACTTTAGATCTGCAGCTTGATTCGGTCGATTTTATCAAGCCGACGTGTTTCATCAGAGACACCCTTTTAGGAATAAATGTCTGTTGGCAAAACAAAATGTATTGAAAGAAATTATGTGGCTTTCCTTAAGCTTTTTGTTCTTTCAATTAAGGTTGTTCTGCTAACAATACCAGTCACATGGCCTCCGATGCAGCATGTAATGCTAGATCGAGTAGGCGAGTGTGTGCACAGATCCATCATCACACCATTTATTAGTAAATAAATCTATTATTTAATTTATTAGCTAGCGTTACGTATGCCAAATTAACCTGAGCAAGACCCTACAACAATGAGAGAAATCATATTATACCCATACAGGGTTAGCAGTTTAACGCACCAGTGCTCGGTGATATGCAAAGTTCAAAACATTATCAGGACATCCCTACTTTGAATAACGGCTCATAACATTCTGAAACAAATGAATCAGACACGTTTAGGCAAAATAAACAGCACATTTTATATGAACAGACAGAAAATCTTCATTACAGGCAAATTACATGGATACAGTTACTGTTCATTTAACACAGACTGGATTTGGAGAATCAGATTGTGGACTGAGGCCTTTTCTGCTGATGAGACCATTAATGGTCTGAACTCCCACAGTGTTAAAACACACAGCACATCAGTCTCATTCACTCTTCACAAACTATCTTTGTTTCCAAATTAAGATGTAGTTTGAGCTCAAAGTTCACATTTAAAAAGTTCTAATTCTCCAAATCTTTGCAAGCAAAGATTTTAATATGACTGTAAGAATAAGCGTCATTTTCCAACAGTGCATACACACATTATTTAATTAAATCTCAAACATGAAACCATAACATTACTTAGATCTAGGTGCTGATTTTAAGTAGCAGATAATTCATTCAGCAGTTTGTTTAGCTTATGATGAATCCAACCGTCAGATTCACCTGTACGTCAAGATTGATCTCAAACTGACACAAAAACCTTTTTTACGATCCTTATTTTGTAATCGCTCCGATATGTTTGACACTGTGGCTGAAAAGTGAAAACACCTCTTTACTTATGTGGTAAAGATGGTCGAAAATTTACGGTAAAAGAAGCTTAATTTAGTGCACATCTTTCAAACAATCAGCCAGTGATAGAAATCACAAACAGCCCTGAGGATCAAACTTTCTCAAAAAAAACAAAAAACAGAAAACAGTCTAACATTCCTACGGAAGATTATTAAGGTCAAACATGAGGGAAAAATAAAATGAAAAAAAAAAAGTTTTGTACATTTTAAGAATAACAGAAAAATGTCAAGAATAAAGTTCAACTTTTATTGGTGACAAACAAAAAAAAATCATGGCTGCAACAAATTATTTTCATTTTCAATTAATCTGTCAATTGTTTTCTCAATTAATTGATTAGCTGTTTGGTCAATAAAATGTCAGAAGATGCTCAATATGACATCCTCAAATGTCTTAGCTTAAAGATATTCAATTTACTGTGATAAAGGAGTAAAGAAACCAGAAAATATTCACATTTGAGAGAAATCACTGAAAATGGACTTTTTTCTAAAAAGAAAATTACTCAAACTGATTAATCAGTTATCAAAATAGGTGGCAATTAATTTAGTTGCCAACTAATCAATTAATTGTTGCAACTCTGCCGAGAATTAATTCAAAATACCATTTTGATTCTCATTAAGAATGAAAATGCTTTTTTTTTTTTTGCAAATAAAGTCAAAATATTGAAGATAAGGTTGAAATGTTGAGAATAAAAGTTGATATATCATTTTGACTTTATTCCCAAAATCCAAAACAAAAAAAGAAACAAAAAAGTTCCTCTTCTGATTGATTTTTTCCTTTTTATTTTCCATTTCAATAATTAAATCCAAATGTCAAGAAAACAGTTGAAATGTCAAGAATAGTCAAACTTGCAGTATTAGTTTCAAGCATAAGGAAGAAAAAAAATCAGAGAAGGAAGATTTGTTTTTTGTTTTATTTTTAATTTTGTGAGTTAAAATGTTGACAATTAAGTTGAAATACCATTTTGACTTAGTTCAACTTTATTCCCAACAATTCTTCTTTATTCTCGAAATGCAAAATTTAAAAATAAAAAAGTCTCGTCATTTTTTCCCCTTTTGCCTGGACCTAATAATCTTCCGTACTGTCGATCCGAGAAAAGAAAAAAGTCAAACTTTTCAAGGCAGACGAAATAATGACTCAGAGGAGGAAGAATTCAAAATGTTGAGAATGGAGTTGAAATACCATTTTGACATTATTCTCAAGATAATTAAAAAAAATCTTCCTCCTCCTAATGGTCCTGATAAACTTCCATATTGTAGAGTCCTAAACACAACGCGAGAAAAAAACCCAGCAGTTTTATATATTTCTGAGCCTCCAAAAGAGACCTGGAGATTCACACAGTTCTTGATCCGACTGGAACAAACGTCACAAAGCCTGAAGCAGGAAGACGATTAAAACACATCGACGCGGTCCCTCCCGTGGTCCCGAGCAACTTCCACAGAGACAGCTCAGCTCAGGTTCTTTTAAATGCTGCATTCAAGACGCAGCCAGAAGTCTGGAATTCCCAACTACTGGATTATGACGGTTATGTTTTAGTGCTGCAGCGTAGAAAAACGCATGCATCGTATCCCTCGTGCAACAGACTGTCAGTGTAACTGCACATTTTAAATAAATATCACCAGCAAGTACTTGTGTTATACTGAAGGTCATGCAAAACTTAAATCTACAATATTGTGTATTTGAAGGTTATTAAAAGTATGGCTGCGTGAAGCTTAGTGTGAAACATCAAGGTTCAGAAATTCTGCAAGCAGCAACTTCAGACTTCCCGACTGTTCCTGAACGCAGCATTAGCACCCTGCACATCATCAGTTTGTCATTTCTTGGCGTCTCTCGTCCAAAAATACCTCACAGGGTCTTATTTTAGCCCACTTCACATAATTTTTCACTCCAATCTTGGTGCTTTTCAGTTTTTTAACCCTTTCAGCTGATGGTTGATCCGCTCCTACACTGGTTTATAAAATCATACCACCTTTAATGAAACGAAATCCAGCAGATGAACCCATAAGTGCAAGCTGTGTAACATTTCAAAGAGATGCACAAGGACTCCAGGGCGAAAGCAACACGTGCCTGGAAAGTGCTCTCTCTCTCTCTGTCAATCATCAACACAAATGTCCTGAGATTTTCTAGACTCAGACTCAAACGTCTTCTCCCACACGGTTTAGGATATTTCAGAGACTGCTGCCCTCACCGACAACACGGGAGAAAGAATAGGATGCCAAAATGGACGTGGATAACGTCTAAGAAATGCAAAATGTGATTTTAATTCCTTTCTGGGAGTTAAAGTGATATCTGAAATGTGTCATTTTGTGCCCCCACAATACAGAAAAACCTGTAAGTGCATTAAAGGGATAGTTTGGATTATTTGAAGTGGAGTTGTGTGAGGATTTTCACCGCTTTAACTTTGCAGAGAGACGGCCTTTTCTGATGGAAAACTTCCATTGTTTAAGCCAAATATCACTCCCTCAAAACCAACCAAACTCATTTTAAATCACAAAACACACGAGTTGCTGGTCAACCACTGCCTTGATCTTTTAGTTTCAGACCGAGGCAGCGGTAGACAAACAATTCCTGTGTTCTGCGAGGTAAAATTAGTGATTTTTCATATGGGGTTTGGTTGGTTTGGAGAGAGTGATATTTGACTTGTGTAACAATGGCTTCCCATCAGAAAAGGCTGTCTGGCAGCAAGGCAACATAACTTTAACATATTGGGTTTTTTAAGGTGGACTTTTTTAATGCGCTAAAATACCTTTTGTTGCTGATCGTCTCTGCAGTAGTACATCACTCAGCTTCTGGGCTGGAGCCCTTTTCTCTGCTTCTCCAAACTGGGGGCGCGTTGACCACCATCTACTGTAGGTAATACACTGACTATGGACCTCATACAACCCCACATCAAATAATCTGAAATATCCGTTTAATAGCAAGATGATCTGCTTCCCTGGCAGTAAAATCCTGCAGAGGGATCACAGTATTGTCAGGGGCTCTCAATGTTGTTCAAGTAAAATGGAAACTTGATATTTCATCTTTGAAAAACAGAGTTGCAGCTGTTCACCATGACAGGGCAGCATTGCTAACGCCACCTAACAATGAGGTCAGCGAATGTTGTGCTGAATCGAGTCCCTAAAGGAGCAGGTGGTCTCTGCACAGTTACTTTCTTACTACTTTCTTTCATTCAGCCCAGTTTGTCCATCAGTCGGGTGGATCAGAGACAGACCTCCGGGCCCGGGTACGGCTCCCCTCCGCACCAGAAATCTGCAGGCTGTGAGATCTCCATGAGCCAGACCTCCTTCTCCTTCTGCTCTGTGTTTTTAAGCTCTGCCTCTGGTAGCACCCTGTAATAGTGACAATCTCTACCCTGGTCTGGGTCGTACGGCGGGGCCAGGATGTCCATGAATGCCGTCGGGCCATCCACAGCCTCGATCTGGTGGAGGTTGTCCCGGTCAGGGGAGAGGACACACAGGCCGTTCTCCTCCGTGTACAACCCGGTGGAGCGCAGCACAGAGCGCCGCAGAGCGTCCATCTGGCCTGGGGGGAGTGAAGGTACTGCCTGCGAGCTGCCGGGCCTGTCGAGCCTGTCGAAGCAGCTGATCCGGACCTTTCCGTACATGACTTTGAGCATGCCGTGCATGCCCGGGTGGTCGTGCAGAGGGATGCAGGCGCCGCTCTTCAGCAGGAACACCCCCATGCTGAAGTGGTCCGTCTCACAGATGTGCATGTAGGTGACCGGGGGTGCACTGTGGTGCAGCGGCAGCGGAGGAGAACTGTCGTCTGCTCTCCGCGGGACCAGCTTGAGATCTGCTGCGTGCACCTGCGTCATCAGGCTCTTCAGTTTGCTCTGGTTCTCCAGGAAAGACTTTGCAGTGTCCTCACCAAGCCGGGATGGGCTCCTGTAGGTGATCAGGGCCTGCCGAGCGATCCTCTGAACGATGGAGGTCATGTCGCTGTCACCTGGCAGGAGGGCAACCAGATGAGAATGGGTGAAATTCAGGAAAGGAGGGTTTGGGGTGGGCGTGGTCACATGACCACAGGTGACAGGTGGAATACAATGAAAGTAGGATTCTCTGAAGTATCATGATTCTTTTTTTATACAATTTGTGAATCAATTTTATACCATTTGGACGGTGTAAAGATATTACGGTATACCAGGGTATTAAAAAAATTTCAATACCATCCACATACAGTCACTCCTCTTTCTATTAAACTGTTAGGGAGATGCTGTATCGTAGTATGCAGCTTACGCCATACAACTCATACAACCCCACTTCAAATAATCCGAACTGTCCCTTTAAACATCTGCATAAGTATGGTGGATATTGAAATACTGGACATTTTGTAGATAATTATGAGAGGAGTACCCCTTTTTTTTGTTTGAGCACCTGCCCCCCAAAAATATCTTGTGCACGTCCCTGACTGAAGGCTTCCATGTTTTCCTAAACAGATGCAGTGGGACACATTTAGATTGTAAGTCAGGAATATCGACCTGGAACTATCGGCCTCCGACTTACAGTGGATTGCATCATAAGAGGTCATAGCCCTTTAAACGTCTTTCAGCAGATAAGGCTATCATTACGCTGCAGAAGCGAAAAAAATAAACTCATTTTAAGATTATTTGTTTATCAGAAATTCCTCCTTCAGTGGCAGCAGGCCTTGTCTAGAAGGGAACCCCAAAGCCGTGGAAGATCTCGCGAGAGTAATCATTTAAACTTATATTCATATCTATGTCAAAACCCCAAAAAGGTGTTTTTCGTCAGTAAACTTACCCAGATATTAATCACGGTGTCACGTTAGGAAATCTAATTAATGCGTCTATCTTGCACAACAAAGAAGCAATGCATACAAATCTCGCGAGAGTTTTCCACGTCAAGGGTTCTCTTCTAGACGCGATCGCGGCTGCACTGTCTCTCCGTCATCTGGCTTAAACAGGTCGAATGACATAAACAATCAGTTATTTGTGATCGCCGAATAATCAGTACAATAAAACAAATGACAACAAATCAATAATACTCAACAACAATATATTTGCCATAAACGAGCAGGATTTTTTTTAATGTCATTTGCCTTCAAGTCTTAAGTCAAGTCAAGTCTCACAGCAAACACACACGTCTCGTGTTAGCATGTTCATGTTATCAGTTGTTATAACAGTTCATTATCAGGACAAACAGGACGGGTTTCGTGTCACCCTACCTGGCATCATACCGAAGCGAGGAGCGGCGAGGTCCGGTCCGGTGTCCGGTCTCCAATTGACTTTCGTTAGCTGTAGCACTTTAGCTAACGCCAAAGATCGTCTTTTGGTTGGATGACTCACTCCGTAGACAATCCTTCCGCGGGCTTTAGGCCCTTTGTGAAGTATGAACCAAGGTTATTACAGTGAACTACAACTCAACAAAAAAAAAAAAAAAACAACTTTTAAATAACTGAAATAAAAATAAAAATTAGACATTAGAAAAAAAAACTAACTGAAACAATATTGCATACTTATAAAACTAAGTAAATTAAAATAAAAAAAAATATAGGAAAGGTCTTTGGTTTTAGTCTTTGTCAACTGTGTCAAATTTGTGATCACAAGCATGAAGAGGCACTGTTGTCTATGTTTATATTAAGACTGGGATGTCTACAGGACTCAGAAACTAAAAAAGAATTCAAACAAAAATAAAAAATAAATAAATAAAAACTAGTGGGAAAAAAACTCTGGTATGAATTGTTTATGAGCCTGATTTCATATAACAATTGTACAAAAATAAGACATAAAACATCTTATTTGTCACTGTAGACACACAAAGATGTTATCTTGGGTAACTCTTAAAGACCAGCAGCAATCAAAAACTAGTTACAAGGACAAAAACAGAATAAAAGACAAAAACAAGAATAATGGGAAAAAAACATGTATTAGTGGATGAAAATATGAATAAATGGATAAAACCAGAACAAAAGGATAAAAAAAAAAAAAAAAAAAAAAAAAAAAAAAAAAAAAAAAAAAAGAAAAAAAAAAAAAAAAAAAAAAAAAAACAAGGATAAAAAAAAAAAAAATAAATAAAAAAAAAGCAAAACAACAAAAGGAATAAATTGCTAAAAGAAAAGAGGAACAAAAGGATGACAACAGGAATAAATGGATAAAAATGGGAAGATATGAATGAAAATAGGATTAGAAGAATAACAAGAATAAAATTATAAAAACACAAATAAAAGGATATAACAAGAAGAATAAACAAGATAGATATGACGAGTTGCCACCATCTATCTACTGTATATAATATAATAAACATAATAATATAATAATAAAGTTGGTAGCTAGTAGAAATGGTGCTGTATAAAAAGGTTTTGCACAACAGTTTAAATAGTTAAAAATTATTCTGAGACGTGACAATAGATTAGATGGATTGTATGTTATGTTTTATGTTAATCTGAGATGCAAATTGTGCTTTAGACTAAACTGAGCACAGAATAATACATGTTAACTGAAGCTTCCAGTAATATGAATTTCTGTGCTTATCAAAACTTGTCAAAATAAACCAAATTATGTTCGTTTGTTTTACAAAAAAGCTCATGATTTTAAAAATGTTTGTGCAAAATAATGGAATTGTCACTAAAGAAATAATAAGCATATAAGTTTCCACAAGAATAGTTTTTTAGCTACAGATCTCCAGAGGCGCTTTTTGATGACGTTTAGTAGCCCAAATTAATGGCAGAGTGAGCGTCCACCTTTTTTCCTTCTCTTTGGTCAGCACGACATCACTAGAAAGTCTGCGTTCTGCTCCTTCACGTGTTCATACATTCATGCTTTTTGTCTGAGAAAACGTGAAAATTGACACGTAGAAAAATAACAAAGAAATATGTGATAAAATGCATGTGTTGGAAGCAGATTTTGACTCAGACGCGGCCAGTCTTGAGGACTTCAGTGCCCCATTTTTGAATAACTGTCAAACACGTCCGCACCAGGCAGCACTTTAGAGTTTACACCTCGTGCATTGTGGGACATGTAGTCAAACAACCATCAGCACTGTGCGCACTGACACAAAATAAAAGTTTCACTCAAAACCTGACAAAATAGAGTTCTTATTGTCATCTAATCCCTGTACATAATCAAGGATAATGTCTTTGCGAATCAATTCATTGCTCTTAATTACAACTAACTGCTAGCAGAATGCACTACAATACCCAGGATGCCATAGAATATTTAACTTTTAATGATCTTTGCCCCCAGTCATTACTCAAATACAATCAACTGCATAGACAATGAAGGGAAAACCCCAGCAGAGATGAGACATACAGGCTCTCTGTGGTGTACATGTCAATGTTTTATTTATAGCACCGACAAATATTAATTTAATATGAGCTTTGTTCTAATCAGAGTTCAGCAAAAGGAGGTTTAAAATGACTAAATCCAGATATAAAATTAAACAGAGCTCTGTTGTACAATTAAAAACTAATCTCTGTGTAGTAAAGTTTAGAGATTTAAACCAAAATTAAAGTTTAATCAGTATGGAGATGATTGCTTAAATTTAAATAGATAAATTAAAAATACCATCCATCTAGTGAAAGCATTTTTTTGTATTTTAAAATAGTAATCCTGCTAATAGTCCCCATGTTTACTATATGCAATTGTAATCTAATTATGTCTAACTGTATCTATGTATAACTGTTTTTTTGTTTGTTTGTTTGTTTTGTTTTTTGTATCCTAATTATATACATCTAATCTGTAATCTATTACTCCCCAAGCCTGTTCATAATAAAAGCTTTTAAATAACAAAATATTGTGGGACTTTTATTGTGAAGGATTTATATGAAATGTCATGTGGTTAACCAGCTTGACCCAAGACGAGCTCGTATCAAGACACATGAATAAAAATAATAATAAGGTGATAATAAGAAAGTTAAGAGGCGATGCTTGACTGTGCAACAATGCTGGTTATGGAACTTTTGAGATATTGTTGTCATAGAAACAAAACTTCATCCCACCGCCTTTCTGCCAGAAATAAAATGCTATTTCGTGGACACTGGACTCTCCATCCCACCCAGAAGAGGATGTCGTCTTCACCCAGAATGAAAGTCCCTGGCTGTTTGGGGTCAGAAGGTCTTGGTCCCTGGTCCAGCTGGAAGGCCAGTAAAATCAAACAGTAATTTAAAAAAAAAGTGGTGTGATTTTTGGTTTTCTCGTGGGTAAGAAACACACTTCAGTCCCCACAAAGATCAACAATGACTCATGGATGTGAGCGTGACTCACTTGTTGTGGCATTTCTCTTTCTAAAGACGTAGGCAGCGCTTTTGGACGTCTTTCTACTGGGAAACACCCACCCACACACATGCTCATAAAAAGACAGAGATGACAACCTACTTTATGGAAATTCAACCTGATAAGGAGATTTTATTTGGTGGAATTTGTCGGCATATGAAAATACTTTTTTAAATTTGTGTTTATTACTTTGATCAAAGACACAGGAAGCAGTAGGAGGGACGGGGCGGGACTGATGTGACCCAGGTCAGACCTGGTGTTGTGTTTCCACGTCCTTTAAAAATATCAAAACCATGTTGTTTAGCAAAGGAAGATATGTTGTGTTTGTTTGACACCAAACTGTTACAGGTCCTCACAGTCTGTCCTGTATGGAAAACCATTTCCACCAGTGAAAGAAAAAACATCCCCGATGGTAAATTATGAGCTAAAAAGTTATTATTATGAGATATATTAAAATTATGAGATAAAATTCATACTTATGAGATAAAAGTAGTTATCTAAAGTAATTTTATCTATTTTTTTTACTTTTTAAACTCACAATTTTGACTTTTTATCTCTTAATTTCAACTTTTTAATCTCCTAATTTTGACTTTATCTCATATATATGATTTTTTTATCTCATAATTCTAATTTTATCTCTTCATTCTAACTTTTGTATCTCATAATTATGACATTTTTTGACTTTTTATCTCTTAATTTCAACTTTTTTAGCTTATAATTATAACTATCTCTTAATTTTGGCTTTTGATCTCATAATTATGGCTTTTTATCTCATAATTGTGACTTTTTATCTCATAAAACACAGAGAAAAGACGATTCCTAGTATCCATCAGTGCAAATCACACACGACAGACTTAACAAGACAAAAAAGTAACAAGTAACAAGACGAAGAACAATGTAAAAGACGTAAGTAAAAAAAGACACAAAAAAAAAGAAGAAAAACTATGTAAAAGACGCAAAAAGATTTGATAAAGTCTGTTGTGTCTGTCTGTGCTTTGAGGTAATTAAATTGTGACTGAATGCTGATTGTACCTTTTCCAACTGAATACAAAAGCTGAATATTAGTGGGTGTTAGTGGGCTTTTTGGTCCAGTGTAAAAGGGGCTTTATGTTCTTTCTACCACTGAAAATCGGTGGAGTGGCCCTTTAAATAATCTAAGAGTATGACTCAATAAATTTGAGGGCACAAATAATGAAAACATCCCCCCTGACACCCACCAGATGAGTGTGTTGACTGTTTTTCATGCTGTGTGAACAGAGCCGGATCTGAATCCAGAATGTGGTACTTCCTCCAGCCCACTGATCCAGCAGGACGCCCACGTGTTCACTTCTTGATACCCACAATAAAAAGATAATTTACACCGAGGCCGTGATCATGAGGAAACACACACACACACACAGCTCTGCTCCCACGCCGCTCACCTCCTCACTTCCCCTCATCTTCATCATCTTCATCTCATAAAGTCAGTTTGACACCCACCTACTCACAATGTGACACCGAGGCCTCGTTTGTACACCAAAAATACCCCCGAGTGAGTGTATCTGTATGTGTGAGTGTGTGTGTGTGTGTGTGTGTGTGTGTGTGTGTGTGTGTGTGTGTGTGGTGTGTCTTTTCC
>JAJHUR010140129.1:0-10943 GCA_027495735.1 Lutjanus campechanus | reverse complement strand
TGTTTTCCTTCTAACAATTTACTATTTATTTACTTTTTAGCCACTGTTTAGAGTTTTTGTTTATTGGTTGATTTGAATTTGTTAACCTCATCTTTTTACTTTGAGTTTTGTCCTGCATCTGGTCTTTTCTTCACTTGTGATTTCCTCAGTTCAGTTCCTGTTACTTGTTTTTGTTCTTTATTTAAATTCAACGTCATTGCTATATGTGGGCAGATGGGGGAGGGTAAGGGTATTGTGTGTGCGCATGTGTGTGACCACAGACTATATCCACAGATTCTCTTCTACAGAAGTTGCCATATCAAACTGTCATGTTTCAGTAGCCCAAACAGATCTCATTATGTATTTCACAACAAACATTCATCGACCTACATGAGGGTCAGTTCTGGCGTCCCTCAGGGATCTGTGCTTGGTCCTATTCTCTTCTCCATTTACATGTTACCTAATAAACAAAACATCAGTAGGTGGTGGAGTCTTCTCTTACCAAGCACCTCAGAATTGTCTTCCTACATCAGAAAGGTTAGCTCAGTCAACTCATTTAAAAGCAAACTTTTTTAAATGCTTGATTCTTTTTGGTCATTATTTTTCTTTATAGCAGACCGTTGCCATGAAGACCAGGTCGTTCCTGTGAAAGGATATCACACATTCTACTTTCGATGGGCTGTTGTGGTCAAACGGGAAATAAAACCCTGCAACACACAAACTCACAGAATCAAACATCACTGCAGAGTGAGACATTCTGCACTGACACTGTGTCACATATACGTGCTGTCATAACTGTCAGCAGCAGTTTTCAGTACCAGTGAAGACATACAGATGACAGAAACATGCAGTGGACTGTCCAGGTCATTGTGGTTCTCCTGAACATTGTATGGATCATCTTCTTTTTACAACCAGATCCTCCCTCAGGTAACACAAGAAGTTTTCAGCTGTGTTTTCCTCTTTTTCATAAATTTTAATAACTGTATTTCAAACGATCAAACTAGTTGATCCTAACTTTATAGTGTAGCAGCAGTATTTAAATGTTTGTAACTTTATGTGTGTGTCATGTTGAGATGGTTTGTGTTGGTTGTCAGTGTTTGTACAGAGAAGAAGCTCTGACAGCTCTGATGAGGAGATGCACTTTGGAGAGTTTTGTATTCGGGCTCAATCTGGCATGAAGTGGACACAAACTGAACATTCAGTCAACATCACCTCCAATAAAACCAACAACAGCAACACAACAGCTGAAGGTCAGTCTGTCTCTGCTGTAGATCTCCTCTCAACTCAGGTTTTACTGCATCTATCCAATATTTATGATATTTTTTATAATTCATGATTTTCTTAATGATGTTTTTATAAAGTTCATGTGTTCCAGTGCACTGCTCTATTATCAGTCATATAAAGAAGAAAAAGAAAATAATGACTTTGTTTAAGCTTTATTCTTCGTTTCACTTCTGAAGTGAAAACTTTCAAATCTGATTGTGTTTTTTATTCAAGTGGTAATATTTGAACCTTTTACTGTAAAAGATGAAAGTTGTTCTGCACATTCAAACTCTAGAGAGCCTTCACACACTGTGTACCTCATTAACATAAAATATTTTATTATTGTGATTAAAAAGTTGCAAAAGGACTCCTGCACACTGTCTAACTTGCAATATATCATTTATTTGCAACATTTCGGTACCAAACCTTCATCAGGCCTGATGAAGGTAAAAAGTTTCAGACCCCATTTTTAAAGAAAATGCTTCTGACAGCCTGGTTAGATTTTTACAAAAACATGATTTAATCAGACATAAAAAGGTTCAGCTCTACCCATTTTTTGACGAATTCATTTAGTAACGTTGCTATCAGCTGAAAGCTAAATAAGAAGCATGTTTTTAAAATATGTATTTTGATCAGCATTAAGAGAACTCTGAGAAACTTTACAAAATAAAATGGCTGCTCACTACAACTCTGCTGTGAAATAAAAACAAAATGTAACATGTTGTCAACTGTCAGATGGAAAATGTGACAGAGTTGACGTCTACATTTAATAAAGAATTTAATCACTAGGAGGCTGGTCTGTTAGAGGGTTAAACAGCCAAGAGTTTGATCTTTTAAAATATATTTTACAGCACAATTAAAGTTTACTGAACTCCACATGTATTTTCTACAGCAAACAGGAGGAACAACTTCACACTGGATGAGAGTCACTCTGTCAACACAACAAATACAAAAACAAAAGATCTGAAGTCATTACAGTCATCAGAGATCAACTACAGACGTCCTGGACCAGAATCTGAACCTGACATGATGTAAGTTCATTTCCATCATTTTAGCTTTTAAATACAAACCACAATTCAAAAACATCTTGGACGTCGTGTGAAACGTAAATAAAAACAGAATGTAATGATTTGAACTGAGGACACTAATTGTTGAAGTTTTGAAAGTGAAAGTCTTTGTCACTCTTGCTCGATATACGACTCAGCAGTCTGTGGTCTCTTGTCATATTTTGTGCTTCATAATGCAGCACACATTTTCAGTGGGAGACAGGTCTGGGCTGCAGGCAGGTCAGTCCAGTACCTGAACTGTTTTACCTCAAAGCCACACTGATGTAACATGTGCAGAATGTGTCTTGTCATTGTATTGTTGAAATAAGCAGGGACGTCTCTGAAAAAGACAGTATAGACAGTATATTTAATGGAAGCATATGTTGCTCCAAAATTTGTACGTGCCTTTCAGCATTAATGTGGCCTTCATAGATGTTACCCATAATGCTAACACACCCTGACACCATCACAGACATATTTACATTTTTAATCCTACCTGTCATCTTTTTATCTATCTAGATAGTTTTTGTGTGAGTTGGTGTGAGTCTTTCAGTGTTTTGCATCTTTCAACTGTTAGAGACGTGGATGAGACGACTCCAGCTCGTCCTCCTGTACAGAGACTACTTACTTACTTACTACAGCCTCTGGGTTGATTTCTAGCAGCAGCTCAGAAGCAGCTGGTGTTGGACTGACCCATCAGTTAAAACCTCCTGTCCAAGAAAAAGACAATCAGGACAAAAAAAAAGTGGGATTTCCTCTTAGTGAGTTGTTCGTAACATGTTTCTCCATCAGTAAAAGTTTCTTCAGTATTTTGCAGCTTTGTTAAAACTCCAAATAGTTATCTTTACTGTACTGTGCTGATAAAAGTTACATCACCATCTTTGCTGGTGGAATTAAATTGAACTTAAGCAGTTATATTTTATGTTTTTTAAGGAGCGTGCTGCGTTCGTGTCTCCTCTGCAGTGATTCCATATGAGTCTATAAAAGGATACATGGTTCAGACTTCCAGACATAAGTGTTCAGTCCTTGCTGTCATGTAAGTACCTTATCATGTAAGTTTTAATTTTCACTTATTAGCAAGGAAATTCAGATTCTGTCATAGATTCATCTTCATTTCTTTAAAATACTTGTATAACATGATATATTTATTTATTAGTTAATCAGTGTGTACAGGCCAAGATATAAAAATGTTAGTGTTCAGTTTCAGAAACCCTGATTTCTGTCTCTTATACACATCTAGATGTGTATAAGAGACAGCACAACAGCTGAAGGTCAGTGTGTCTCTGCTGTAGATCTCCTCTCAGCTCAGGTTTTACTGCATCTATCCAATATTTATGATCTTTTTTATAATTCATGATTCTTTTTAATGATGTAAACTGTAATGTTTTTATAAAGTTCATGTGTTCCAGTGCACTGCTCTATTATCAGTCATATAAAGAAGAAAAAGAAAATAATGACATGGGTTTTTTGTAGCTTTATTCTTCGTTTCACTTCTGAAGTGAAAACTTTCAAATCTGATTGTGTTTTTTATTCAGGTGGTAATATTTGAGTTGTTCTGCACATTCAAACTCTAGAGAGAGTGCCACAAGGCTCAATATTAGGGCCATTGCTCTTTACAATATATGTGAACAATCTTTGTGATAATTTGCCAAATACTGTGTCCCATTTTTATGCCGATGATACAGTTATTTATTGTTCATCTCCATCAGTATTAGTGCTTTGAATACTTGCAATCTGCTTTCGATGTTGCACAGTCCCGCCTGAATGAACTTAAAGTAGTGCAAAGGCTATGCTCTTTTCAAATGGCAAGCAGCTCTTATAAATACTTAGGCATATTGATTGATGACAACCTGACTTTTAAACCCCATGTTGATCATCTTGTTTCTAAGCTGAAACTTAAATTAGGTTTCTTCTTTAGAAATAAATATTGTCTCTCACTTCGGGTAAGGGAACGATTAATCTTAATGACCTTTTTACCTTTACTGGATTATGGAGATCTGCTTTTTATGAATGCACCTGACCAGTCTCTAAAGAAATTGGACATAGTTTATCACTCCGCTTTGCGGTTCATGACTGGTAGTGATCACCGTGTTCATCATTGTTCTTTGTATGCTGCTGCAAGGTGCCCCTCTTTATCTGTTCGCAGGTTCTCCCACTGGATGACTTTTATATATAAATCTATACTTGGGCTTCTCCCCCCATACTTGTGCCTGTACATGTGTAGAACCTCCAGCCATTACAGCCTGCGATCCCAGAACATTATACAGATGCAGGTCCCAAGAGTCAGGACTGAGTTGGGGGAAAAGGCGTTTAAGTTTTCTGCCCCCTCAAGCTGGAACAACTTGCAAAATGACTTAGGACTGACTGAACTTATAGGCCTAGGGGAATTCAGATCAATTTTGAAAGGTCGAGAAGGGAGATCTCTCGGCTCTTGTGTTTGCCTTATGTGATCTGTAATTTTGTACATTTTTACTGCTTGTATAATTTCTTTGTGGTGTTGTTTGTGCACTGCTTTCTTAGCCAGGTCGCTCTTGTAAAAGAGGTTTTTAAATCTCAGTGAGTCTTACCTGGTTAAATAAAGGATAAATAAATAAAAAAAAATAATGCAGCAGACCGGCTCATACAGGTGCTTTGCCAAAACGTCATGGCCACGCCCTCTTGAAAGAAGACTGAAGATCCCACAGACAGCAATGTATATTTACATTTTTTGAATTACAGTTTTTCACAAGTTTATGTGAGTTCATGTTGAGTTAAACATAGACTCCTTCAGTCTTCCAGACACTGCTGATACTGAAGTGAAGGTAAATCCACAATCCACATTTCAGCCAGCAGCTAGACTTCATTTCTGTCAAAGCGAACAGCATTGTTTCATTGTTCGGCAGGATGTGGGGTCAAAGTTTGTGTTGCAGCCTTTTACAATAAAACCCTGCTGGCTGATCAGGCTCGATATTACTGTATTAGCAGATATAAATATTCAGAATTAAAAATGGTTTAAAATAATGCACAATCATTGTCATATTTGAGTTCACCCAAGGGGGAAAAAAAGCATATTATTGCATTTTTGTGTAATATTATGGTTCCTGCTGCTGCCCACCTGCAATTATTTGATTTTTCTGCTAATTCCTGCACAAGTGAATTTATGGTCTAGCCAGACCTCTATCAGCCTGGAGAAAGGTCTGGCATTTAGCTATATGGGAAAAAACATCCTGCCTTGGTTGCATTTCTTTAAACCCATCGCAAACTTCATGGACGGTGTTAAATCCATGACACAGCGATGGTACTATTAGCTTCACTGGCACTAATTTTGTTTGTAGGTTGAGGCACAGCATGCACACTTTATACCCGCAGTGTGCATCAAACCAGTGAATTTATATAAAAATATGTTTTACCCGTAATGTTTTTGTGGGTCACTAATCTGTAGGGATGCAGTGCGTTTTATATATGTGAAAGGAAGTTCCATTTTATGCTTTAGATGTGTTCTTAGTGTTGTGGTGAAATGGGAAGTTACACAACTTTGCAACAAACAAACTCATTGCAACTGATATTATCAAATTGTACCCACCTTGTGTAATACATGCAACAGCTATTACATTCTATAGCACGTAGATGCAACCCACAAAAACACTGTGTCACACATATGTGCTGTAATAAGTGTCAGTTTTCAGTCCTGACAGTGAAGAGATCCAGACGACAGAAACATGCAGTGGACTGTCCAGGTCATTGTGGTTCTCCTGAACATTGTATGGATCGTCTTCTTTTTACAACCAGATCCCCCCTCAGGTAACACAAGAAGTTTTCAGCTGTGTTTTAATTAAAAAAAAAAGAAAAATTCTACACAAAGTGTGTTTCAAATGATCAAATAAGTTGACCATAATTTTATAGTGTAGCTGCAGTATTTAAATGTTTGTAACTTTATATGTGTGTCATGTTGAGATGGTTTGTGTTGGTTTTCAGTGTTTGTACAGAGAAGAAGCTCTGACAGCTCTGATGAGGAGATGAGGTTTGGAGAGTTTTGTATTCGGCCTCAATCTGACACAACAGCTGAAGGTGAGTCTGTCTCTGCTGTAGGTGTCTTCTCAGTTCAGCTTTTACTGCATGTATCTTTTTATTTTTTATTTTATTTATATTATTATTGTTGTTTTATTTATAACACTTGTTGTTTAGAAGCATATGGAAACATATTGCTGTCACACCAGAAAAAAATATCAGTTTCATGTTATAAGTGAAAAGTTTATTCTTATGTCAAGATTTTCATGTTATAACAAGATATTTTCACTTTCTTATAACATACAAACATATCACTATATGAAGAAAATCACAAAAGTGTCCAGGGGTGTTACCACCACTCACCACAAGTGCACACACCAAACATCACCACAATCCTCACAACAAAAATGCTGCAGTCTATATTACATCCCAGTGAATTTACTCACTTGTAAAAGTGAAGCAGCGTCATCATGGGTGACTAGACGTCCAACAACATGACTCTCTGACTCTGAAAGAAAAGAACTTAACACAAAACAATCAGAAAACAGCAAGTACCCCAGCTAGTTTAACAAATACAAAATCTCACAATAACTCAAGGAAAATGGACTATAAGAGCTCAGAATAAGGGCAAACTGGGGTAAAATAAAGGGCAAAGTAAACCTCAGAATAGTTAGACAAGGGCAAAATAATGATTAAACAGTGAACAAGATAATGGAGAAAGTAAAGGGTGAACCAATGAGTAAACTAAAGAGGAAGCTAAAAGGTTAAACAAAGGATCAACTAAAAGATAAACTAATGGTTAAATCATTGATCTGCACTAAGGGAATATTCCCCACCACATTATTATAACATGAAAGTTTCACATTTTAACATGAAAACTCATATTATTATAAATTCACAACAATAAACTATTTTGTTCTATACTATTTATTTTGTTAGGATGTGAAATGTTTCACATTCTAACTTATTGGATTTTTTAAAAATTACTTTTTAGTGTTTTTTCAGGCTTTTCTGCTTTTAATGTGACAATGATGGAGAAACAGGACAGGGAGGAGACAGAGTGAGGGGAGATGCAGTAAAGGGCCAAAGACTGGAATCAAACCCACGTCTGTTGCAGAGGACTGACAGCGTCACTACGTGTGGCTCACACTCTACACTGTTGTGCAAGTTCACACTTTAAAAGAAATAACTCAAAACTCAGATCATAGAGATTAAAATGAACTAGTTCAGTTCTTCTTTTCTTTTCTTCTTATTTTAAAATAGAACTTCCTCTTTACCAGGGACCCTGGAGTCGACATAATGAGAGTGTACAACTTGTATTTACAGTGTATCTGTGTGTTTCTCACTGTTAACAGACTCCAGTCTGCAGTGTGGTTCATACACTTCACTGATAAATCACAGAATTATAGAAAAACATCAGACTTTGTGATCAAAGAAAGTTTTTATATCACATCAACACTTCTGTCCATATTCATGCACACACCCTCTCTGCTGTGATCACACTTCTTTTCAATCAGCTGATGATCTGAACGCTGTTATCTCTGTCAAGAGTTAACGATGCTCACGTTCATATTCATTAATTGCAAACTGATTGGTTCAGGTCTGTTTGTGTTATAACATGATTACTAAGTTATCACATAATGTCATCTTGAAGCATCTGAACATTTCTGCACACTGGACCTACATTTTGGTGAAGTGATGGCACATAACTGAATTGTTATAAAATTTTAAACTTTGCTGCAGCACCACCATCTGGACTATAGCCTGCATTGCCATTTGAAGATGTTTGGGGTAGGACTGGACCTCTGTGTGAAATACAGGAGGACGGATTTACTCATAGGAAGAAGAAGAATTCAGGGAAATACAAGAGGGACCAGCAGCATTGATGTAGTTTTGTCTTGTTACATATTTTTACATTGTTTTCATCTTGCAGTAAAACTAATGATTATAGATTATTTTGGGAGTAGCTGATGACTATTAAAATGCAGAAGTGAACGGCCAAGGACACACACCTACACAACAAACAGCTTACACCTGGTGGAGATAATAAAGGAAGTGGTGGAAGGATAATAGTTACTCATCACTACACACACTGATCACTTTACACACACAACTCAACATACATATTGGTAGAAATTAGTTGTATGAGTGTCACATTAGTTGCATTTTTACTTGTCTGGAGTGATGAACACAACAGTACACCTGAACACACAGACAATATGAGAAGCTGTAACAACTATTGAGACATTGACCCTCTCTTCTTTTTCACAGAGTGTAGAACCCCAGCAGACATTGCATTTCTGTTGGACGGCTCAGGCAGTGTACATCCAGATGATTTTCAAAGAATGAAGAAGTTTGTGAAAGATGTGATCAGAACATTCAAAGGAAACAACACAAAGGTAGGATTGTTTTATTCTATTTAAACTATAGACAGACTCAGAGAAATGGACATTTAAAAAATGCTATTGATATTGCATAAAATATCAATGGTGAAATAATAACTAATACTCTGAGAAGTTTTTGAAAAGAATACTTTGTACTTTTACTTAAGCATTTTTACCCCCAGTACTGTTGCTTGTAGTTGAGTAATATTTCATTAATATTTACTTCTACTTGAGTACAGAACTCTTTCCATCACTGCTGGTTTCATCATAAGAAGGAAAACATGAAGAACTCAAGATGATTACTGAATCTTCAACCCTCAATATCTTCATAAGAGGATATTTCACCTCTGGAAAAATGATCTTTTCATAAAACTGGGTTGTTCATGCAGCAGAAAGATGTAAATAGTTTTGAAATGTGGTTTTGCCTCGTCCCTTCTCAAGCTGGGAAAAATGGCAGTCGAGACAAGAAGCAGGCAGTATAACCTTTTTGAGTCATGAGCTGCTCCTCTCTTGATCCAACTGTCTCTGATGGAAACACATTTCTGCCAGTGAAAGAAAAAAAATCCCCATAAGTCATAATTATGAGATAAAAAAGTTGACATTATGAGATTGAAAGTCAAAATAAAATAATTGACTTTTATCTCATAATTTTGACTTTTTAAGATCATAATTAAGACTCTTTTTAAAATCTGATTTCAACTTTTCATCTCATAACATCAACTTTGTATCATAATTCAAACTTTTTAAAATCTTATAATTATGACTTACCATGGGGATATTTTTTTCTTTCACTTGCAGAAATGGTCTTCCATATTTTCTGGTGTTGTGGCATAGAAGCTGGTTGAAAAAGAACAAAGTTTCCCTTTAATAGAGAAAATATTTTTTACATTAGTCACCAATGGGCACATTACAAAGAATGATGTTGGCAATTATCAAATTTAAATGGTCCATCAAACATCTACTAAACACTCCTCCAGAATAGTTCACTCTTTTAATTGTCCCCACAGTCTAAAAGCGTTTTATCTTTATTTCATAGTTTGACTGTTGAAAACATATTTACATTTATATTCATACATATTTACATTTTTTCTTCTTTTTTGCAGTTTGCCATTGTCCAGTTCTCCTCATTCTCCAACGTCCATTATAACTTTGATACCTTTGATGCTAATAATGGAGAAACTCAAATTGATGGAATAAGACAATTAACAGGAGGGACATACACAGCTTCTGCTCTCCGAACAGTTGTGTAAGTGCCGTCGTGATGCTAATGTGTGACATCACCTCATGCTGATTTTATGTACAAGCAGGAAGTGAAGAATATGATTTTCTTTGATTGTCCATAAAAGAGGCTTCAAATGTGATGTGATATGTAGCTCGTATCTATTTAGGGGCCGGGCAGCCTATGCTGCCAGGACAACAAGACATTACGTTTATTCAACACAACAAAATGTACAACACAAACATGTACTGAAAGCAGATCTTTCTTTTGACAGCCGAGATGTTTTCACACCAACCAGAGGTTCCAGGTCAAATGTGAAGGTTCTGATAGTCATCACAGATGGACAATCTAATGAACGGAATCAACTGACAGATGCTGCAAATTTAGCTGAGAATAACAACATTGTTCGATTTGTTATTGGGGTAAGTTGTATATATATTTAAAATAAATAATATCTATACTTTATATTGGACAATACTGTTCTAAACTTTGGAACTGCCTGACACAAAGGCTTGATTCAGTAGTGAAAACACTGAGAACTCTGTAGTACTGAATTGTGGAGTTAGAACATCAGACTGTTGTTGACAATTTCTGGGCCCTTTGTTCAACCTGATGCAAAGCTGTGCAGGTGGTTTTGTTATCTTTAACTGGGGAATATGTCTGTGTAGGTCCTCAGTCATCCAGGTCATGGTATCCATAGCAAGGTTTGTTGTAGGCAACTGGACTTCATAGAGTTCTTGAAGACGTTTCGCCTCTCATCCAAGAGGCTTCTTCATTCTGACTATTGGTGTCCGGTTGTGCTGTGTCATTGTCCTTCCTCCTCCAAGTCAGTTCTTGTGTTCTGTAAGAACCATTCACCCGTGAGAGGAGGGTCTGGAATTTGTGTCGCTGGCGTTCTTTACTTTTGAGATGCTGTGAAGCCTGGGCTTTTTCCACAAACTTGGTGACCTCCACAAGAACTTCACTGGGAAGACGTGACGTAAGATCCTCAAGAATCTGGTCAAGCTTCACGGTGAGAGCGTCAATGGCAAAATTAACCTGTCTCACTCTTTCATTCAAAAGTTG
>JAJHUR010140128.1:741-21427 GCA_027495735.1 Lutjanus campechanus | reverse complement strand
TAAGAGTGAAACCCAGAACACTGAGTTTCTGCTGCACAGGCCCAAACCATTTCATCACATTACTGCCTGGAAGTGTGGCCCTGAAGGCCATTAACACCACTATAGTTTTCCCCAGAACACAAGAGATACAGAGGACAAAGGTGATGCCGAATGCTGTGTGTCGCAGCATGCAGGACCACTCAGAGGGCTGGCCGATAAAGGTCAGAGAACACAGGAAACACAGAGTCAAGGAGAAGAGCAGCAGGAAGCTCAGCTCAGAGTTGTTGGCTCTGACAACAGGAGTCTGTCTGTATCTGAAGAAAATAAATGCCACAACAGCAGTCAGGCATGTTCCAAACAGAGAGGCTGCAGTGAGAAGTGCTCCCATAATCTCTTCATATGATAGAAACTCTGCCTCCTTCTTCACACAGGCATCTCTTCTCTCATTTGACCAGAACTCAGGGTCACATCTCACACAGGTGATAGAGTCTGAAAAAGGATATTGAAGCACATTAGAAGCTTGTTACATGATGACCAGATAGCTAATTTAGATTTTATACGTAAAACATAAAGTACAATATGAGAGGTGTAATTCAATCATTTTTGTTCACTTCATTTGCTTTATTTTTTAATAAGTAAGCATTATATTGATTGTTAGGTCTCGTGCTTTTGTATTTTTCAAATGTCAAACACTGCTTTCAGTGCATTTGTTGTGTTTTTGCATCGTGAATTATCCACATTCAGAGACGTGTGTTATGAGATCTCTATTTTGATATGTTATTTAAAAAATATGTTTTGTTTTGGTTCCTTCCTTCGGTTTATGTGGCAAAATGGTTTAGTTTTCTCTCTGCATTTTATGTAAAGTGTATTTATTGTAGTGTTGTAAAGTCAGTTACTTTTTTCAGTAATTAGCCTGTTTGGACATTAGCCTCAAGCTGAGCAAACCTAGCCTAGTTAGCTTGCCTGGATTATTGTGTTTGTGAGCCCAGAGTTAATGTGGTTTTCATGTAATGTTATGGTATTAGTGGTTACTATCAAAGTTTGTGTTTTGTATTCACATAGAAAGTATGCACATGCTTTTATGGTCCTTAAATGACTTTTGTTAATGCTGGCTATTGTTTTCAGTGTTATATTTCAGAAACTGAATTATAATGCCTTACTATGCAACAACAGATTATCTTCATTCTGCCAGTAAAGAGTGTAGATCTAACTAATGACTTTGTGTTCTCTGACCAGAACCCTGTAGTGGTCAATTTCTCAATTTCTCTACAGACCACTGTCACAGGTACATGACTGGCTGAAAACAACACAAACTGGTCCAATCTTGGTTTTCTCATATTTATACTGTATAAACAGTTGGAGAAATTTAAATACCATTGTGTTGAATAAATTCTTCACAATGAGACATTAACCTAGATATGCTTTTCCAAGATTGTGAATAAATTAATATTGTCTGTTTCAGACATATGTGTTAGTATTTGTTTAGATTAATTATTGGGCCGTGAATGGATTTTTGATGTAATGATATTTGTAGGATATATTTGTAGGAAAGTCTATTGTTTTCTGTTCTGTTCTGTTATCACGCCCCATTCAGGACTGTGAGGGTTTTTTTGTTTGTTTTGTTTGGTTTTTGTTTTGTTTTTTGTTTTTTGAGTTTGATTCCAGTGCACTTTAAGGTAGCTGATGCTGTCATAACTTCCTGAATGCAAGATACAATCATTCGGCGTATGGTTCATGGGTAAGCAGTAGTGGATACCAGCTATTTGCGTCCACGAACACACACACCTCCCTGCCCATGTATTCACCCAAATATGATCATCCCTGACCTGTCATTGTCCAACTAATGTTTATTAAATTTTATTTCGATTGAACTCTGTGCCCTATCTGTGCAGGAGTCCCTGTCTTTAAAGGAGCTATCAAGCCAGCATCCCAGAGTCACTAACTCATGCATTTAATGTAAAGATGAGAACTTTGAGTTTTTTTGTCTTGCATGAATTATCATCACACCTGTAATGTTGCTTATTTCTCCCTCTGCACATCTTAAACAGTCATAACAGCAGACAGGCTTTCCTTTCTGCAGAACCTTACGAGTTCCTGGGGGACATTTCTCACTGCAAATTGATAGAGGCACCTGAATGAACAAATGACAATGAGAAAAATGTTTAGTGATTTACTTTGAAAAGATCTTGTCTTTGTAAGCAGCTATTATTAATTTTGTTGCATCAAAAACAGACATTATGACACTGTAATAATAACTGATAACGTTTTCAATTTAAAGAGACAAAACAATGACAGTGATCACATTCAAAGTTACCTGTTGTGAGTTCTGTGCCCAAATTAAAGATGTATTTTGCAGATTCAGCTGTTTGTCTGCAGGTAAAGATGCATCATAAAGACCAACTGTGACAAAATCCACAATGCCATTTTCTCTTGGCTGCCAGTTTATAATTTCATACTTTGCTGCTGGGTCTCCATTCTCATTAAAGTAAACCTCATCTCCTTCCTTTGTTTTGAACTGAATCTTTCTTATCTGCTGTAAAATCTGAGAAGATACGCATCAATGTAGACATTATCTGACAAACACTTCTTATGTTTACTGAATCAACAGCATGATTGACAGCCTGCAACATTTTATCTTTAAAATTCAAATAATTTTCTTTGTGACTGTGACTTAATGTAAAAGCTATAAATTAAGTATATTTTCATCAACTCACCATAAATGGATCTAGACGCACTTTGTTGTTACATGTATTGTTACAACTGAGAATATTATGAAGTGCATGGGCCACAGCATACACTCCTTTATAGACATTATAAAAAATAGGCATGAGTGACATATCAGTGAAGCTGTTTTTCACTCCAGTAAGATCTTCATGTCCAGTACATTCTCTCTGATTCACTGCTTGTGTGTTTGTCTGCTTAAACTTGCAGTTAAATAATGTCTCCCAAAACTCTGTGAAAAATTCATTACTAGATGATTTGAGTGGCTTCACATCCAACATGAACTCTTTCATGCCACTGACATGTGCTTTGGGGATGGACAGGCCTATAGCACCATCCAGAATGTGATGCCTATCCATGGCTGCAGTTTCAGAATCAAAGATCCAGGCCTCAGTGCCTATCCACTGGTACCCAGTCAAATTGTGATGAGACATCTCATGTATTATCACATACAACTCTGTGGGGGAGAGAAAAGTGACAATAACCTTGGAAGTGGAAGCTCTGATAATTTCAACTATCATTTGTATTTTGTGTGGTGGATCTGATCTAAAAACAGCTACAGAGTACTCCAGACAGATGCCCAGCTGCTGGGCCGTCTCTGTAAATGTGGCCATGCCATTATTGCCATAATCATCATTTGCTCTAATAGCTCCAACCCAAGTCCAACCAAAGTGTTTGACCAACTGAGCCAGGGCTCTGCTCTGGTGGTAGTCACTGGGTATTGTTCTGAGGAAGGATGGATACTTGGTTTTATCACTGAGACAAGCACAAGTAGCAAAGTGGCTGATCTAAAAGAAAAAATAAATAAATAAATGATATCCTGATATAAAGATATAAAACGTTTACACAGCACACTACAATTGGTTTAGAACCCCTTTTGCTATGACCAACTGGAAGAATTATAGAATAATAACTTCACAGATTTGATTTTAGTTTCAGCAATCTTACCCACCAGTGGGATATGAAATGGTCCAATGACAGTAGAAATAGCCATGCAAGGAGAGGAAAAGGTCTCTCCCATAATGGCCTGCACTTGGGCAGGTCTGGTACATGGTGTTTTGAACAGTCCAGATACCACTTCATTACCATTAATCAAGTTCAGAGCAACTCTCACACTTCTGGCAATGGAGGCACAGGAATCATAGATCTTATAACCCAGAGAGATGCCAGGCAGTAGGTCTGTGCTGTTATTAATCTCCTCTATGGCGAAGAGCATAGCCTGGGCATACTGGAACCCTCTGAAATTCAACCTTAATACACACAGTTAAAAATAGTTTGGTTACAAAAAAATGTCCTTATAACAGAAAAAATAGCATTGTTGGAACATTTCTCATCTTGAAATTCAATTTAATAACCTCATGCCTGTTTTGTATCTGCACTCCTTTCCTCTTGGATATTTAAAATCTAAATAAAATTCTATAGTATATATAATTTACCTGGTGCATTGCAGTGGCAGTGGTTTGTGTGCGTAGGTATCTAGTTTGTTTTTCCACTTGCTGTGGAAAGAGAAGATTCCCCCCAACACAATGTCTCCATCCTTAGATAGCTGAGGATTCTCAGGATCTCCCCTCTGCCTGCACACCAGCTCCTCAGCCTGAGAGAAAGAAGCCACCAATAAGACCTGTAAGAGTACCCAACCGTGCTCTGGCCACTGAGTGGACATCATACTGTCTAAGAGAATTAAACTACTGGGTGGTATCGCATGCACTTTTATGTAAATTAAGAGTGTGTTTCATCGGTGACCTATTATCTCTGTGGAATGACAAGGTGGGGGGAGAGGAGTGAGAAACAGAAAGAGTTTTAGACCCTAGCCTATTTTAAATATTAACTGTATATGTAATAAGTCAATAATATTAATTTGTGCAGTACAAAAGGTTCACATTTTTGACATTTAAATATTATGGAGACATTATTTATTATTGAATTCATATTTGCATTAAACATGTAAGGGATAATGCCAGATGAGGTGCCCATTATCAGAAATTGTCCTGGTTTTGGGTTTTAGTGCTGTTGTCTGTCCCACTGTTGTCTGCATTTTTACCTTTTATCTTTTTACGCCCTTTGTTGATTACTTATTGTTTTCACCTGCCCCCGATTAGCCTCAATTTGCATTTAGTTTGCCTGTTTCCCTCCTTAGTTGCCAGTTTGTCTGTGTACCTTTGTGTCAAGCTTCCTCATGTTTTCCTGTATTTCCTTCCTTTGCTTGTGTATTTGGATTTGTTTGCTGTTGGATTGCTTTCTGATTTTGACCTGTCTTCCTGACCATCTGAAAGCTTTTGTATTTTGGCCTCGCTTTCATTACATCTTTTTATCTGCTCTTTATTGATCTCAGGTCTACATTTTGGGTCCATTCACTTGTTGCTCATTGTTGAGAACAAACTTCTTCTTGATTTTTTTGTATACTGCTGTGTATCATCGATATGTGGTCTCAGCAATGAAATTATCGATGAAGGTCTTGGACTACACCCCTGATTCCCAGCATGCTAGCAGCCAGTCTGTTAGCTTTCACCCAACCTTCTAGTCTGCTAGCAACCGGCTTTCAACTCAGCTTACTCTTCAGTCAATTAGGCTTGGGTTTGAGGGCCTGCAACCTTCTTGTCCTGAGGTAGCTAGCCTGTGACCCTCCTGACCTTTGTCGGCTAGCCACTGGCATGTTAGCCTCCAGCCAGCTTCTGACTCAGCTAGCCACTGGCCTGCTAGCCTTTTGCAATTCCCAGTTTCTAAGTCAGCTAGCCACAGACCCACTAGTGTCCTGCCCCTGGCTCCAGGGCAGCAGCAACAGACTAGCCAACACAAAGACAGTTCCTGAGCCAGCCGACAATTCTCCAGCCCCAGGTTTGTCAATGCCATGACAGCCCGTGGGTTGGCGGCCCAACAGAAGCAGAAGCCTGTTGCTGTACTCCAGTCTGCAGTCTGCCTGACACACATTCTGGCTGAGCTGCAGCCTTCTACTTGTCAAGCTGGGCTGTAGTCATTGACTGGTCCCGAGTTGCAGCCGTCCCTAGTCCTCAGGTTGCAGCTGTCTCTTGTTCCTAAATTGCAGAAGTCACCTATTACTGACCCTCTGTTGTGACCTACTGCAGTCCACTGTGCCCGTGCTGCAGTCATCTCCTATTCCACCCTGAGCTGCAGTGGTCACCGGTTCCAAGAAGCACAGATATGTTGTCAAAGAGGGAGAAAGGAAGTAAGTGAGACACGTTAACATGAATAAAACTTTAATATTATCTCTTTGATGAACATGAGCACTGCTTGAGTCATGTCAGATAGATAATAATTAGCTATGCTGGTTGTTTAACAGTGATGATAACAACACCCATGATCCCATTCCACTTCAAAATATCAACATATGCCTTTTGTGAATGTTTTAATGTGAGAGAGACTAATGACAGAATGCACATACAGTATTGTGCATTTAAAACACATTGGCAAGTTAGCTGAATTATTACCCCAGCTTACATTCACTCTAGTTAGTCAACATGGATCATTTTGTAACTTCACAAGCAAGATATTCTGACACACCCTCCACCTCAGAAACCACCAGCAAAAGAGCAGAGGGTGAGGCTAAGGTACCTAACGTTAGCCATTAGCCATGTTACAACTGCTGCTGACTAAGTCGCTATAAGTAAGTGCAAACGAGAGAAGACCCAAATATCCAGTGTAGGGGCTCCCTGTTCCATCTCTCTATTAGCTGAGGGCTCCATGGCCTGAAAAACATTGAAAACCCTCTCTTTAGCTGCTATATACTACTGTGTTCACCAGCTGTTTCCTAAATTTGTCTGTCTGACAGTGTGCATGTGGCGTGAAGTGGGTATTTAGATCTTAGAAACAATAGTTTCTGACTGTTACAACAACAGGCTGGGGTGGCAATTGATAAAATAAAGTAATATATCCTCATGTTAGTAAAATAAACTCGAACTATTTGAAATATTCAGGCCAAACGCTACATTTTTTTCCATTCTCACTCTGGAATTGTCTAAAATGTGTTACAGTGCTTACATAGTCTTGACACATGTGAAAACAAAAGATGCCTCTAATAAGGTCACCATACTGGGCCATTTCTGCTGGTTGTGCTGAGTCTTGCAGTCAACACACAGTTTCCCCCTCCTATTAGCAGAACCAAGAGGAGCAGCCTCAACAATGGCATAGCTCTGCTCTGCTCTTCAAGCTGGGCCAATTGGCTCTAAAGTTCATGGCACGGCTTTACATATATTGAACAGCAAGTGAGAAGTTGTCAGGTTTGAATGCCTGCCTCAGGAGACCAGAGTAAAACAAATATGTCAACATAAAGATGTTTACCTGTGAAAATTTGTTAACCTTTGATTAAAATTTCATAAAATGTATTAATGGTTGTAAAATCGGTAAAAATTATGTATTAGGCTTGTGCATTGATTTGTAGTTAAAAGTATGATTTGGTTGATATGATTCTGAACTAAATACTGCCATGTCAATATGCTGTGTCCTCAATGTAATGATAGGGGAAAAATAGAAACAAATGCCAAAATAAAGATAGATGTTTACTTGGCAGACTAGTTAACAATTTATTATTCAAAGATTGTAATGGCACTAGCATGCCACCATAATATTTAACATTTAAGTTGATTTTGGTGCCTCCTTCGACATCATATTCTTTTTTGTATTCCTCTCTGGTTTCAATAAGATAATATAACATTTTGGAATAAAAATACAAATGAGAAGTCCAAAACTTGAAGCCAGAATAGCAAATATCTCCACAGCTACACTGAACTTCCCAGGAGAGCTGACATACGCTGGGATAAAAGTGATCCATACTGCACAGAATATCAGCATGCTGAAGGTGATAAATTTGGCCTCATTGAAATTATCAGGAAGTTTCCGAGCCAGAAAAGCAAGTATAAAACATAACATGGCCAGAAGTCCAATGTATCCAAGTACAGACCAAAATCCTACAGCTGAACCCAGAGCACACTCCAAGATGATTTTGTCCTTGAACATCTTAAAATTCTTGTAGGGAAAAGGAGGAGAAATTGTTAACCAGAGGATACATATGACAACTTGTATAAGAGTGAAACCCAGAACACTGAGTTTCTGCTGCACAGGCCCAAACCATTTCATCACATTACTGCCTGGAAGTGTTGCCCTGAAGGCCATTAACACCACTATAGTTTTCCCCAGAACACAAGAGATACAGAGGACAAAGGTGATGCCGAATGCTGTGTGTCGCAGCATGCAGGACCACTCAGAGGGCCGACCGATGAAGGTCAGAGAACACAGGAAACACAGACTCAAGGAGAAGAGCAGCAGGAAGCTCAGCTCAGAGTTGTTGGCTCTGACAATAGGAGTCTGTCTGTATCTGAAGAAAATAAATGCCACAACAGCAGTCAGGCATGTTCCAAACAGAGAGGCTGCAGTGAGCAGTGCTCCCATAATCTCTTCATATGATAGAAACTCTGCCTCCTTCTTCACACAGGCATCTCTTCTCTCATTTGACCAGAACTCAGGGTCACATCTCACACAAGTGATGGAATCTGAAAAATAATATTGAAGCAGGTGTTACATTTACTCTATATTTGGTCTTTTGCTGTGGCTGTGTTTTATCTATGCCTTTATCCATTTCAAGAATTGATGACCATATAAGAAATGTGTTAAAATAATGTAAAACAATTCTTGCATTTAAAATACTTTACCTGTAATGTTGCTTATTTCTCCTTCTGCACATCTTAAACAGTCATAACAGCAGACAGGCTTTCCTTTCTGCAGAACCTTACGAGTTCCTGGGTGACATTTCTCACTGCAAACTGACAAAGGTACCTGAATGTAAAAAAAATGTGTGGGAATTTACTTTGATAAGGTGTTGTCTTTGCAAGCATCTGTTATTAATTTGGATGCAGCGAGACTAATTAATTTTATCAAATGACAGTAACTCATAAGTTATACAATTATAACAATTCAAAACACTTTCCATTAATATTTATAGGTCACATAGTACTTTACCTGTTGTGAGTTCTGTGCCCAAAATAAAGATTTATTTAGCAGATTCAGCTGTTTGTCTGCAGGTAAAGATGCATCATAAAGACCAACTGTGACAAAATGCACCACACCATTTTCTGTTGGCTGCCAGTTTATAATTTCATACTTTGCTGCTGGGTCTCCATTCTCATTAAAGTAAACCTCATCTCCTTCCTTTGTTTTAAAGTGAATCCGTCTTATGTGCTGTAAAGTCTAAGAAGATATGCATCAATGCAGACATTATTTGACAAACGTTTTGTAGGCGCATTGTCTCAACAGGATGATAGAAAGACTGCAACATTTGTCAAAATTTGCTTTGTTGACCTGACTTGACATAAAAACAATGATTTAAGTCTTTGGTCTTCAACTCACCGTAAATGGATCTAGTTGCACCTTGTTGTTACATGTTTTATCACAGCTGAGAATATTATGAAGTGCATGGGCCACAGCATACACTCCTTTATAGATATTGTAAAAAATAGGCATTAGAGACATGTCAGTGAAGCTGTTTTGCACTCCAGTCAGATCTTCATGTCCAGTACATTCTCTCTGATTCATTGCTGATGACTCTGACAGCTTAAACTTACAATTAAATAATGCCTCCCAAAACTCTGTAAACAATTCATTACTAGATGAATTGAACTGCTTCAAATCTAACATGAACTCTCTCATGCCACTGACACGTGCTTCAGGTGTGGACAGGCCGATAACACCATCCAGAATGTGATGCCTATCCATGGCTGCAGTTTGTGAATCAAACACCCAGCCCTCAGTGCCTATCCACTGGTACCCAGTCAAGTTGTGGTGAGAAAACTCTTGCATTACCAAATGCATCTCAGAGGGGAGAAGGAAAGTGACAATAACCTTGGAGGTAGAAGCTTTGATAATGTCAATTATCTTTTGTAGTTTGTCTGGTGGATCTGTTCTAAAAACAGCTACAGAGTACTCCAGACAGATGCCCAGCTGCTGGGCAGTTTCTGTAAATGTGGCCATGCCATTATTGCCATAATCATCATTTGTTCTAATAGCTCCAACCCAAGTCCAACCAAAGTACTTGACCAAGTGGGCCAGGGCTCTGCTCTGATAGTAGTCACTGGGTATTGTTCTGAGGAAGGATGGGTACTTGGTTTTATCACTGAGACAAGCACAAGTAGCAAGATGGCTGATCTAAAAGACAAATGATATCACAAGACAAAGGTATCAAATATAAAACACTTACACAGCATTATTTAAAAAAAAAGATTTTCTGACTGATTGGAAGTATAATAAGTAAAATAATGTTGTTGTTTTTCTCACAAATATAATTTCTTTTTTTTTTTTTTTTTTTTTTTTTTTTTTTTTTTTACCAATCTTACCCACCAGTGGGATATGAAATGGTCCAATGACAGTAGCTATGGCCATGCAAAGAGAGGAAAAGGTCTCTCCCATAATGGCCTGAACTTGGGCAGGTCTGGTACATGGTGTTTCAGAGGGTGCAAATACAACTTCATCACCATTAATCAAGTTCAGTGCGACCCTCACACTTCTGACAATGAAGACACAGGAATCATAGATCCTATAGCCCAGAGAGATACCAGGCAGAAGGTCTGTGCTGTTATTAATCTCCTCTATGGCAAAGAGCATCGCCTGAGCATACTGGAACCCTCTGAAATTCAATCTATATGTAGATAGTTATAAATAGTTGAAAGTGCAATACATTTGTCCTTGAAATAAAAAAAACAAGAGCATAGTAAATTAAAACTTTTGATGTCATTAATACACACAGCAAATATACATATGTAATAAAAATATATGAATATAAGAAATATAAAAATCAGTGAATATTTTTGATATTAATACACAATTTGATAACCCTTTTCTACCTGTTATCTCTGCCCGGTAATTTAAATCTAAAAAGATATTTACAGTATAATTTACCTGGTGCATTGCAGTGGCAGTGGTTTGTGCATGTACGTATCTTGTCTGTTCTTCCACCTGTCGTGGAAAGAGAAGATTCCCCCCAACATAATGTCCCCATCCTTAGATAGCTGGGGTTTTTCGGGATCTCCTCTCCGCCTGCACACCAGCTCCTCAGCCTGAGAGAAAGATGCCAACAACAGCAGCTGTAAGAGTCTCCAACCCTTCTCTGGCCACCACTGTGTGGAGGTCATACTGTCTAAGAGAACTAAACCACTGGGTGGCATCACATGTACTTTAATGTAAATCAAAAGCTTCAACTGATAATTATACGTTTTGGCGCTGCATAAAAAAATAGACATACCAGGTAGGTTGAGAGGAGGGAGGTGCCCAGACAGAAAAAAGAGTTTTGAGCCTTAGCCTATTTTAAATATCTTAATGTATCATTTATGAATATTCATTTGTGCTGTTCAAAATGTTTATCCCTTTTACATTAACAAGAACATTATTCCGGCACAGTTTATACTTGAATTGATAATAATGCAGACTGATGATGATCTGATTGAGAAATTTAGACTTATTAGGCTCACTTAATTTTCCCAGAACAGTACAGCCTTTTAAAAATGCATTGACACTTTTGTTTGGGAAACTTAGGGACAATACGCAAAGCTAGCGGGTAGTTGCCAACTTTTTTCTTTTTAACAGTTAATGCTGGGCAGGTAGCATACAGTCTCCTGTTATATCTGTTTTGCTAAAGTCTATGGTGGCCCTGAGAACACAACATGCTGCAAAATCTAAAACACAAACAAATTAAGAAAACACCTCTATTAATTTAAAGCGATATTCCACTCTGCGAGAATAAGCCATTCAGTATGTACTCACCACTATACCAATGTGATGATAAGTGAAGATCTTCTGTTCACTTAACAATCCTGGAGTTTTAGGAGAAACAGGGTAGCAGCCTCATCCAGTACAATGGCAGTGATCGGTGACCACGGGTAAAACGTTAAAAATAGCACACAAAACAAACACAAAATGTCTCCATCCTGCTTGTGTGGTGTCCCCGAGCCGCGACATTAAAAATTAACCGCAAAAGACGCCATACGATATATACGAAGTCTTGCGAGATCGACGCCATGTTTACATCCTACCGGCTACTTGCTACAGCTGATATTTCTGCTAAAAACATGGCAAAAATGGCGTCTACATTTAATCTGTTTTCAAGGAGAATTCAACCTGGTGGCAGCCATTAAGAATGAAGAAATGTAGAAATCTCATAGGCTATATAGCCAGTTTTCTCACTGATGGGTCACATACAGTATAGCAGAGCATGTGAGCAGAGCTGGAGTGGGCGCGCGCGGGGGAGGGTTGGATGGAGCGCAGAGCGGCTTTTTTAAAAGAATGGAGAGTTGCCTTATCTCCCGCTCCGTCCCACTCCAATTTTGTTCAGGTACCGCTCACAACATGAGTCTGATGCATGCCCAAGTGCCTATTGCAAAGACACCCACACTATTTTCAGTTAAAACTTGGCATTTCAGAGGTAAAGAAAAGTAGCCAGAGAGAGCAGCAGAAAGAATGTGTGAATATGGACAGATGTGCTGACTTGATTTAAACAGTTTGTGATCATCAATCATAACGTTATTGTACAGTTCTGGGTGCATGATTTTGTGTACATTTAAACACTTAATTACTCCACACCAATACCACTATGAGGTAGGAGAGAGAGGCAGCAGCAAGGGGGGAGGGGGGGTCGGGGGGTGTCAAGTGCCAACTGATATCAACCTTTTTGATGATAAATCCTGATGTTACTGTACAGTTCTGTGTTCATACACTGCAGACTAAAATATGTCTTTGTCTCCTCCATGTAACATCAGACACTGTGCTGCATTACTGTAAATCATGATGAACAGTCCAGATGCTGTCTGCTCCCTCTTCATCTCTTTGGTGTGTGTCGGTGTTCAGTTTGTTGTCTAGAACTGATGTAAATGATCCTGCTGCCTTAATACAAAAACATGAATTTCATGCACTGTTTAGTCATTATATAGACTGAGCTGAAAAAAGGTGAGGATTTTTCCTGTCAGAGGACAACATATTATTAAAGAAATAAACTATTATTAACAATAGTAATAGTGTATAGCAATTAAAACCGATACATATGAATAGCAACCTTTTCCTAAAGTACTGCTAACAAGGTTGTTGGGCCAGTTCATCTGGTTGTGCTGAGCCTTGATTATTGACTTGTTTCTCATAACCACCTTGGGACTGGCTAGCTTAGCTAGGCATGTTTGAGCTGGGTTGCCGGGGATCTTAAAATCATAAATGAGCTAATCCTGGGGTTTTCATGCATTTGCAATATTTCTTGCATTTGCAATATTTCCGAAAAAAAGAAACACAATGGCTCACATCCAACCAACTACTGTAACTTTTTTGACTGTCCCTCAATGTTACAACATTAATATTAGCTCCCCATTGTACCAGCCTATGAGGGTACAACAGATGCTAGCCACAACTCCGCAACTTGCTAACTCAAAGTACAACAGTCCAACTTGCAAAATTTCAAAATGTCTGCATCGATTGAATGTTTCGCTTCAGTTTTGACGTGAAGCTTGCGCTGTACTGGCCGTTGTAATGGCCCGCATTTTATACCTGAGGCTTCTACCTGCATGTTATCACAGTAGAGCAGTAAAGTAAAGCACATTAGTTTTAATATGCTAAAACTTGTATTATGGTAATGACTGTACTGCAAAATCCATGTCGTGGGTGAACATGATTTGACCAATTTACTGTCACATCAACTCTAGTTCCCCAGCCATATCTTTTAATGTTGCTTCCTCTTTCTCAAGTCCATTTCTCAGTTCTTTTTGCTCTTTTCAACACCCAATCACTGTCAATTAAATATTTTATTCTGAATGACTTTGTTACCTTTCTCAATTTAGATATCCTTTGTCTTACTGAGACTTGGCCGAAATCAGGGGAATGCTGCCCCCTGGTGGAGCATTGCCCACCTAACTTTAACTTCATCAATGCCCAGAGGTACACGGACTGTAAGATAAGAACCACCTTAACTGTCTCTCATTTACTGCTGGGTTCTCTTTAATTTGCCAACTTTAAAACTTTCAAATTGATGTCCTAGTGTGTGGTATGGTTGTCTACTGAGCCTCTAGATCAGGTACAAATATTGTGAACAATTTCTTGAATATGCTTATTAATATAGGTGATTTTCAAATAGACATAGATCAACCATCTAATTTCCTTGTCTCAAAATCATTTAACCTAGTGTAACATGTCTCTGGCCCCAGACGAAACCATGGGCGCACCCTTAATAACGTTGTTACACTAGGTTTTCAACTCTCTTCTCTGATATGCCTAAAACAATCCCAAATACTTTTCCAATAGTAATGACTCTGTTAACTGGTTTATTGAATTGTAGTCCTTGGCTTTTGATACTGTTGCTCCAAATAAGACCGGACCAGCCCCAGTTGTCAGTGTCTCCCCTTGGATAGATGATTCTATTCAACATCACAAAAGAGGTTATAGAAAGACTGAGCAATGATGGACAAAACAGACCTCATGTTCTTTATCTTCACATTTAGTGTTTTAACCATGCTCAATCAACCCATCAAAAATAAGAGTGGCATATTTTTGTGGTCTAACCAAAAATAACAAGCTTAACCCCAAGTTTTTTTTTCAATAGTACTAACCAGCTTCTGAATCCTCCTCATTTTTCATGGCAACTGCTTAACTTATCTGCTGCTTTTGCTGCTGCTCAACTATCATGCCCTAGTAATTGATAGATTGTATGTATGCTTCATTTGTATATGTGTATTTTATCCTGTATGTGAAGCACAGTGCTATATGAATACGAGTTAAATTATTTTTGAAAAAAACTATAATTGCACTACAATGCCTTTGCTATCACATTTTCAGGATGATTTTGTTGCCCCCTTCCCCATCATATTCTTTTTTGTATTCTTCTCTGGTTTCAGTAAAATAATGTAACATTTTGGAATAAAAATACAAATGAGCAGTCCAAAACTTGAAGCCAGAATAGCAAATATCTCCACAGCTACACTGAACTTCCCAGGAGAGCTGACATATGCTGGGATAAAAGTGATCCATACTGCACAGAATATCAGCATGCTGAAGGTGATAAATTTGGCTTCATTGAAATTATCAGGCAGTTTCCGAGCCAGAAAAGCAAGACTAAAACATAACATGGCCAGAAGTCCTATGTACCCAAGTACAACCCAAAAGCCTACAGCTGAGCCCAGAGCACACTCCAAGATGATTTTGTCCTTGAACTTTTGAAAATTCTTAAATGGAAAAGGAGGAGAAATTGTTAACCAGAGGATACATATGACAACTTGTATAAGAGTGAAACCCAGAACACTGAGTTTCTGCTGCACAGGCCCAAACCATTTCATCACATTACTGCCTGGAAGTGTGGCCCTGAAGGCCATTAACACCACTATAGTTTTCCCCAGAACACAAGAGATACAGAGGACAAAGATGATGCCGAATGCTGTGTGTCGCAGCATGCAGGACCACTCAGAGGGCCGACCGATGAAAGTCAGAGAACACAGGAAACACAGAGTCAAGGAGAAGAGCAGCAGGAAGCTCAGCTCAGAGTTGTTGGCTCTGACAATAGGAGTCTGTCTGTATCTGAAGAAAATAAATGCCACAACAGCAGTCAGGCATGTTCCAAACAGAGAGGCTGCAGTGAGCAGTGCTCCCATAATCTCTTCATATGATAGAAACTCTGCCTCCTTCTTCACACAGGCATCTCTTCTCTCATTTGACCAGAACTCAGGGTCACATCTCACACAGGTGATAGAATCTGCAAAACAGTGTCAGAACAGTTTTGTTCAGTAAATTTGTCTTTTTTGCTGCATCTCTTCTTTGCCTACAATATAGACACTATATGCTACAACCAGATATTTGGATAACATTAGCCACATTGGACAGCTACATAGGATCATCTCAAATGCTTTTGATTTTATGAATACAAGATACAGTACCATACAAAGATGTGTTTTTAACAGCATACTGTTAAACAGTATCTTGGTTTTGCATTTTTCAAATGTCTAAATCATTCTGCAGCAGACTGTTTGAATGCTCAGATACCACAAGCATCCCATGGATATCACTGGAAAAAATCTGAGAATAAAAAACAGAGATTGGTCCAATCTTCCATGTGAATTTCTCATATTTATATAAACAATGAAAATGGAGTGACTTTAAAACAGCATTGTGTTACAGACATATTTCACATTTGGGCCTTAAAAGGATACTCCACCCCAGAATCATAATCCACTCAATATGTACTCACCCCTATGCTGATGTGAGGATAGGTGAAGATCTTCAGCTCACAAAACAATGCTGGAGTTTCAGCAGAAAACAGGGATGCAGCCAAATCCAGTACAATGACAGTGAATGGTGAATGCTCGATCTCACGATCTCTTCACACGTGCATCCATTAAGAGATATATGAAGTCTTGCGAGATCAACGCCATGTTTACATTCTACCTGCTACATGCTACAGTTGACATTTCGGCTGAAAACATGGCGTAAATTACGTCTTTTGCGGTTAAATTTTAATGCCGCGGCTCGCGGACACTTGGATTACACCACACGAGCAGGATAGAGACATTTTGAGTTTGTGTTCTTTTTTTTTTACGTTTACATTTGGTCTCCAATCACTGCCATTAGCTGCAACCCTGTTTTCTGCTGAAACTCCAGCAGTTTGTTTTGTGAATTGAAGATCTTCACCCATCTTCACATCAGCATAGGGGTGAGTACATATTGAGTGGATGATTATCTAAGAGTGGAATATCGCTTTAACATTGATATTAAAACTGTAAAACTGTAGATGAGTTTGTTTGGCTGATTTCAGACTTATGTATCAGTATATGTTTAGTATATTTGTTGTGTAATGCGGTGATTTTTGATGCCCTGACATTGGCTTTTGGTCTGTTTAAAGATTTTCTAAAAAATGGCATGTGAACATTTTTTTTTTTTTTTTTTGGATTAAAAGACATCATTAAAAATGAAAACAGTTTTTTTTTGTCTTGTATTTAATGTTATTTAACCTGTAATGTTGCTTATTTCTCCCTCTGCACATCTTAAACAGTCATAACAGCAGACAGGCTTTCCTTTCTGCAGAACCTTCCAAGTTCCTGGGGGACATTTCTCACTACAAACTGACAAAGGCACCTGAATGAACAAAACAATAATGAGAAATTTATGTATGTATGGGCATTCTCTTTGACAAGGTGTCTTTGCAAGCATCTAATATGATATATATATATATATATGATATAATATGTGCATCGTGCATCGTAAACTAAACCTTATAAGACTATAACAATGACTAATAACTTGTATAATTGTGACAATTCATATGGAATTTCACTACATTGATCACATAGTAGTTTACCTGCTGTGAGTTTTGTGTCCAAATTAAAGATGTATTTTGCAGATTCAGCTGTTTGTCTGCAGGTAAAGATGTATCATAGAGACCAACTGTGACAAGATCCACAATGCCATTTTCTGTTGGCTGCCAGTTTATAATTTCATACTTAGCTTCTGGGTCTCCATTCTCATCAAAGTAAACCTCATCTCCTTCCTTTGTTTTGAACCGAATCTTTTTAATGTGCTGTAAAATCTAAGAAGATATGCATCAGTATAAATCATTATTGATAATCTGACATTTTATTGGTCTATTGTCTCAACAGCATGTTACACAGTACTGCAGCAATTGATTTTTATGTTTTAAAATATAATCTATTTGCTTTGTTTATGTGCCTTAACTTAAAAACTATAATTTAAGTCTTCATTTTTCAACTCACCGTAAATGGATCCAGCTGTACCTTGTCACTACAACTTTCATTACAACTGAGAATATTATGAAGTGCATGGGCCACAGCATACACTCCTTTATAGACATTATAAAACATAGGCATGAGTGACATTTCAGTGAAGCTGTTTTTCACTCCAGTCAGATCTTCATGTCCAGTACATTCTCTCTGATTCACTGCTGATGACTTTGACAGCTTGAACTTACAGTTAAATAATGTCTCCCAAAACTCTGTAAACAATTCGTGACTAGATGAATTGAGTGACTTTAAGTCCAAAATGAACTCTTTCATGCCACTGACATGTGCTTTGGGCGTGGATAGGCCAATAGCACCATCTAGAATGTGATGCCTATCCATGGCTGCAGTTTGGGCATCAGAGACCCAGGCCTCAGTGCCTACCCACTGGTACCCAGTCAAGTTGTGGTGAGAAAACTCGTTCATTATCAAATGCATCTCAGAGGGGAGAAGGAAAGTAACAATAACCCTGGAAGTAGAACCCTTGATAATGTCAATTATCTTTTGTATTTTGTGTGGTGGATCTGTTCTAAAAACAGCTACAGAGTACTCCAGACAGATGCCCAGCTGTTGGGCCGTCTCTGTGAATGTGGCCATGCCATTATTGCCATAATCATCATTTGTTCTAATAGCTCCAACCCAAGCCCAACCAAAGTGTTTGACCAACTGGGCCAGGGCTCTGCTCTGATAGTAGTCACTGGGTATTGTTCTGAGGAAGGATGGGTACTTGGTTTTATCACTGAGACATGAACAAGTGGCAAAGTGGCTGATCTAAAGGGAAAGACAAAAGTTATCACAAGACAAAGATATCAAATATAAAACATTGAAACACCATTATCTTAAAAACTTTTGATGACCAACTGGAAGAACAATAAGAATATTTTTTTCTCACAAATACAATTTAAGTGTTTGGTTGCTTTTTTTAAAATGAATCTTACCCACCAGTGGGATATGAAATGGTCCAATGACAGTAGCTATAACCATGCAAAGAGAGGAAAAGCTTTCTCCCATGATAGCCTGCACTTGGGCAGGACTGGTACATGGTGTTTCAGAGGGTGCAAATACCACTTCATTCCCATTAGCCAAGGCAAGTGCGACCCCCACACTTCTAGCAATGAACACACAGGCATCATAGATTTTATAACCCAGAGAGATACCAGGCAGTAGATCTGTGCTGTTATTAATCTCCTCTATGGCAAAGAGCATAGCCTGAGCAAACTGGAACCCTCTGAAATTCAAACTTGAAGTGGACAGTCAGTTAGATAGTTAAATAGTTAAATGGTTAAACATGAAATACATTTGTCCTTGAAATAATTTATAATTAAATGATTTACCTGGTGCATTGCAGTGGCAGTGGTTTGTGCATGTAGGTATCCTGTCTGGTTTTCCACCTGTCATGGAAAGAGAAGATTCCCCCCAACATAATGTCCCCATACTTAGATAGCTGGGGGTTTTCAGGATCCCCTCTCCGCCTGCACACCAGCTCCTCAGCCTGAGAGAAGGATGCCAACAACAGCAGCTGTAAGAGTCTCCAACCCTTCTCTTGCCACCTCTGTGTGGAGGTCATACTGTCTAGGAGAGCTAAACCACTGGGTGGTATCAAAAGTTTGAACTGGTGTTTATACATTTTGGTACAGCATAAAAAACTGAACAGAGATCATTGTGGACATACCACGTAGCGAGGAGGGAGGTGTCCAGACAGTTTTGAGAGTTTTGGGCCTCAGCCTATTTTAAAAACCTTAATGTATCTGTTCTCACAAAACAGTATTTACTTATACTGCATACAGTTCTCTTTTACATTATTATTTAAACATTTTTCCAGCACAGTTCACACTTTCACAGATTTATAATGATGCAGACTGATGATGATATAAAGCTGAAAAAAATATACTCAGACTCTCCGAAACAGTACAGTCTTGTTAAAAATGTTTTGAATTCTTCCTTCTTTTTAACTAGTTAGTCCTGTAACTTTATCCCCCAGACACCATGTGTATCTGCTCAGCTACGCTGCCACACAGAGACCGACCCATGGCGGTGTGAGCTGCACACTACAATACAGGATATCCCTGTCAATTTAGTGGAAACACTCATATGAATTTATGATGGTATTGAAAATAATACTGTCTGCATTTCTTATGCAGCAAAAAGACACCGAGCAGGAAAGGCTAACAATAACATTTTATTTGTTCCTTAAATGTTGGCTCAGTTGACATCATATCAGCTCAAAACAACTGAGTAGTGGTACAAACAGGTTTTACAAGACAAGTCAGTTTGGATTAAAAGTTGGAGTAAGAATAGACAAGTTCACAAGATAAGATTTAAATTAATGGCTAAACATCAAATTAAAACTTGTTAAAATATTGATGTGAGGACATATCCATGTGACTGATCCTATTAGTCACAGACCATGCCATGTACAATACAGGTTAGTGTGTCTGTTGATAAAAGTTGCAGCCTCTTAAGTGCAACAAGACTCATCTATTTCCCCATTCACATAAAGATTCAACTCTATGGACCTAACAATATGTTGCATTTTTGTACTTCTGGATTTGTCTAAAATGTGTTAATTACATTTTGCTAAAGTTAAAGCTACTACAATAAAATTTCATTCTATGACTACATCACAGCTGTGCCGATATTCAGTCCAACAGCCTCTTGTTTGATATTACTTTATTATTATTATTACTTTTTCATTATTATTATTATTATTATTATTATTATTATTATTATTATTATTATTATTATGTCCCTCATGTGAAGTTATTTTGTTTTATAAACTGAATGGTTTTGAAATCAGCAAGAAATTAGGAATTTGGTTTGTACATTTGCACTGTATTAAATGCTGTCATCTCAGTATGCTGTCATGAATGAAATGGCATACAGTGGAAAAATACTACAGATATACAATCCAAGTCTTTAATAAAATGAAGGCAGATGTTTTGCTGACAGTCCTATTAAAAAAATGTGATTGCACTAGAATGCCTCTGCAACTACTGTATATTAATTCAAGTTTTCAGGATGATCTTGGTGCACCCTTCCCCATCATATTCTTTTTTGTATTTTTCTCTGGTTTCAATAAAATGATATAGCATTTTGGAATGAAAATACAAACGAGAAGTCCAAAACTTGAAGCCAGAATAGCAAATATCTCCACAGCTACACTGAACTTCCCAGGAGAGCTGACATATGCTGGGATAAAAGTGATCCATACTGCACAGAATATCAGCATGCTT
>JAJHUR010140127.1:0-14863 GCA_027495735.1 Lutjanus campechanus | reverse complement strand
TTTTTGCGCATTCAGCTAGCTGCTATTAGTTCCTTGTTAACAGAGGAGTTTTGCATGGGGGTGGGGTGGCAGTGCGCCTGGTCCTAGAGAGAAAGAGAGAGAGGACTCAGTGGGGGGATGGTGTGTCTGTGTCAGTCTGAGAGTAATGGGCGTATACGAGTCTCGTTGCTTTGCTATATTTAATGCGCAGCCCCCCTTCCCCTGAAGCGAGCAGGTTTTTTCAGCTCCCGCACGCCCCCATCTCCTCTGCGCATGTTTAATCAACCAGTATGGTTGCCATGTCAACCGCAGCGCAAAATCTGAGAATAGACCGGGTACTTCAGAGCCGTGACCCACTTACTGTATGTCAACAAATTCAGTGGGACAATAGTGAATGAGACACATTACAGAGATAACCCCTCCGGGCAGAGAGGACGGTACAGGCCAGGTCCAAAAGCTCAGCCCCCGATTTCCTCTCTTTCTTCTTCACTCAGAGATGGAGGAGTCTGAACATGACTGCGTGACTGCCGAGCAGAGATGTGTCTTTTGTCTGTGCCAAGTTCACTCCGGGAACTTGAGGGGCAAATGTCAGAAACTCAGGAGATGAGACGAGGGTTGTTCTTTTACTCTGTTTTGTACATTTTGAGCGTGCCGCCGGGTGAAAAGAGCTTAAACGTCTTCATCGCCAACATTACACCAAGCACCGAGAGGCGGAGGGATTTGGAGGGGAGCAGCTCCAAAACAACAGAATGTAATAGTCTGTCTTCAGTATCAAATTTCCTAATCCACTTTCCTCTGAATAATCTAAATATTTAAGCTTGTTTGAAATTTCTTGTTTGAAAATCTCTTTGAAATCAGCCTAAATAATGAGAAAACCCTCTATTGGCTTAACCCAAATTCAAGTATGCAATGGGGCGTTGCAATATACTGATATTGACCGTAACTGATATGGAAAATGAAATATTGATATAATCTTAATAATACACATATATATGATAATGTATTGTAAATAATCCAGTGCTTCTTAAACATGCTTGCCCTTAAATTATTTCCATATCTTTCCATTGTTGTGCCGCGCTCTGTGGAAACAAACCAATGACACTTGACTTCACATTACTAACTCAGTCTGCTACCCTGGCTTCAACTCTCCACTGATCAGCCACATTAACCTTAGAGGGCCAAAACTTGTGTTGCGCACAGTTTTCAGGGGCTCTATACATTTTTGGATTAAGTTGTCATCTATCTATCTTATTTATTATAATTATAGTACAAGCTTGCTGGGTGGGAACTGCTAAATGTAGCAGTTTACTTCAAAAACAATTTTGTTTACTACTTTTAGAAACGATGGTCCGGAAATAAAACTCAGAAAGACTGATTGACATGTGGTGTGCATTGTTTTTGGAAATATGAGTTATGTTATACACTCTGTAGAAGTGTATGATTCAACTTTTTCCAATGTTCTAGTAACAAAAAAGTAAACAAAAATCACAATAAAAAGTAATATCAAATTGCATCACCTGGAGAATTGCAACACTTAAAAATCAAATTGACAACCAAGTATGGTGATAGTATCAAATCGTGAAATAAGTGTATCGTCCCAGCTCTAGCAGCTAGTTCAGTGTTTTAGTAACATCACCTGAACAGGTCATTTTTATTTCTCTTCTGTGACAGTGAACACAACACACAACCTTTTAAGTAACTATTATTGTATGCTTATCCAGCTGCGATACGGCTGACTAAAGTAACTTAAGTCACCCATATAGCATGAAGTGGATTTCTGCTAGTATGACAACATGCTGGCACTGGGAGAGATTCCCACAATCCCACAACAAAGTATCATGTCATCCCTACCAGGTACCCTGGATACGGTTATACACTCTCTCCACCTCCCTACACCTTTTTAATGCAAGTCATTTGCCAAAAAAGAGACAACATATTGTATTCCTGTTATTAAAATAGGACTGTGGAAAAACACTATCATGTTAAATGGCCGCCCGTATTGTGATTTTCAGATACCATCATTGTAAGGATGCAGTAAGGCTTTTTGGGAATGGTCCCAAATTTCATCATTGTGTTTTGAACACCTGTTATCCTGTGTCTAAAAATCCACATGGTAGAGTCATTTTTGTGAGAACAAGGAGAAAACTCTAAGAAGTTCTTCACTAAGAGCCCCAACAAATTTCATAAGAACAATTGGTGGAACTCCCTTGACTTCTCCTGGGCCGAGGCAGCTCAAGGTTTCAGAACAATGGGTGAGAGGAGGAGAGACAGGGAAAGAGAGAGGTTATGTGCTGTAGCATGAGCAGAACTCACTGAGCACTGACACTGTACTCTGAGCTGAGGCTATTATGTCAGAGTGGTAAAACCTTGGAAACTGCATCATGGGACACAAACTCTCAATTGAAATCTATACCAAAATCCCATACTGGCCAGGCTCTATGTGATACAAATGAATTTTCAAAAATGATCAATTGTGCACCTAATAAATGTGCCCTGTGTAATGAAAAATCTGTTGTGTCCTGTATACTCCCAAACCATCATTCTAATCACAGCACCAACATTGAAAGCAGCCTCTTGTGAATTCAGTATGCCTTAAAGGGATAGTTCACCCAAAAATGAAAATTCAGTCATTATCTACTCACCCTCATGCTGATTGAGGGTCAGGTTTATTTTGTTAGTCCACAGAACACTGCTGGACTGTCAGGGAAACGGCGTTGCAGAATCGCCCAAACAATGGAAGTGAATGCTGACTAGTTTTCAAACTGGAAAAAAATATAAAATGCCTCTATACTGCTCATCTGGCATAATCCAAGTCTTCTGAAGTCCTGACATGCTGTTTGCACACCGTCACAACACACACACACACACTCAGTTCAGACAGTGTGCATGTGCACGTGAACATGGCTCCAAGCTAAGGATCTACAGTAAAGATTCTTTTTTTATACTTTATTGTGTCAGTACAGTATACGACATTCCTACAATGCACATCCTGTTATTTAAATAACTTGACACAATATTTATTTTTTTGCTATCTTTCACCCGTGTGGCACCGTCCCACATAACCTTTCATAACTTAAAATACATATACCCAAATACCTCAAAAATAACCAAACATTACATTAACCTTTCCTAACCAAAAAAATAAAAATAAAAATCCCCACGCAATTACACCCAATACAACAGTAAAAAAAAGCGCACCTAAACAGTAAGTAATTAAACAAACAAACAAATAAATAAATAAATAAATAAATAAATATTAGGCTTCATCTCTACTGTATACAGAGGATATATCTAGTTACTTTTTTTTTTTTTTTTAAAGTTATATTTTTGGGCTTTTGTGCCTTTATTTATAGGACAGCTGAAGATAGACAGGAAAGGGGGTGAAGAGAGAGAGGGGATGACATGCAGTAAAGGGCCAAAGGCGGGAGTCGAACCAGCGGCCACTGCAGAGGACCAACAGCCTCCATACATGGGGCGGGCGCTCTACCAACTGAGCTAAACATCCGTCCCTATATCTAGTTACTTTAATTTAAAACAAGCCCATTTTTTTTCCAACAGCTTTTCTTTTTTGTTAATTCTATAAGTTACCCTGTCCATCCTATAAATATCTTCTACAGTCTCTAGCCATTTATTTACTTTGGGGGCTTCCAACTTTTTCCAGTTTCTTGTTATTTGTTTGAGTGCTGTAATTCTCAGAATCCAAAATAAATATTCTTCTTCCTTTCGAAGGCCATTAAAACCTATTCCCAACCATAAAGTGTGTTTTTTAAATTGGCCCAATTACAGTGAAGATTCAGGCTAAAAACATGGAGTAAATAACAATTCTTTGGTCAACTTGGCGCTACACCAGACAAGCAGTATGGAGGCATTTTATGTTTTAATTTTGTTGTTTTTTTGACGTTTGAAAACTGGTCACCGTTCACTTCCATTGTTTGGGAGATTCTGCAACACTGTTTTCCTGTGAAACTCCAGCAGTGTTTTGTGGACTAAAAAACTAAACCCGTCCCGTAGATAATGACTTAATTTTCATTTTTGGGTGAACTATCCCTTTAATGCAAATTTGCCATTACTGGAGCTTTAAGGTCAAAGTGCATGAGATTCACTGAACCATTAAAAAGTGCAACAAAACTGAAACAGCTTCAGTCTCATCATTGTGCATTGTGTCTGCTGTGTTCATGCCATGTCTGACAAAATATCTCCCGTGTTGAATATAGATTGACAAAAATATCAATGAGCTTCTTGTCATGTAACATCCTGCCAAGTTAGTATCCTGATCAAACTGATCAAACAGAAGGACAAGCGGTGCCTCGCAGAGTGGATTCTTGGCTCGGGAAATGCTAACAGGTGTGCCTTTCTCAGTTTTTCCACTCTGTAGACTGTCTGTCAGTGTGAACTATCTCCAAAATTTGGTTTGGTTTATTCAAGAAATATCCTCTTAAAAAAAAAAAGAACTCTGCAAAACTTCAATCATTTCAGCTCTGTGTTCACATTAGTGAAACCTGCTTTTTCAACCGTGGGGTGTTGGTTCGCTTCCTGTAGCTGATGGCCCCGGTGGTACATAGCGTGCACTGCTACATTTGGCCAGCAGCTGAAGTGAACAGTGCCCACCTGGTGCTTTCTGACTCATAATCTGAGATTTGCAGCCTCAGAAGAGGAAGACAGAAGGACATTAGCGTGCTGTGAGTGCACTCATTGACACCCACACCTCTTTTGTGATGGAAGTACCTGGTTGTATTTGCGCTATATTTGGATGACGAATACTACATTTTCACCTGAAAATTATATTAAATTGCCCTTTAATAGTGATATACGTTTCTAATAGATAGTAAATATCCAGCTGGCAATAACAAAAAGGGCCTGTAAATGTCAACACACAGTGTCTCTCCCACAGGTAAACAATGTTGCGTGACATTTATAGGCTTTTAGATTTGTTATGCCTGGACAGAAATATTGTCATAGTGCTTGTGTTTTTAGAGAAATTTTGCTCTGAGCAATGTTTGCTTTGATGCAACTTCTGATGTGATCGTTGATGGACGGTAGGTTGCTTAGGGACAACATCACAGCAACAGAACACAGTCTGGCATTTTTCATTGCTCCCCCTGACAATTTGGCGTTATTATCTGCACTTGTATTATGTGTGATCGTGGGGCTGAGGCTTCTGGTTGCAGCCTTAAACTTTCCATAAAATGAGCAGCGATTGCAGATATTTACAGGATGATAGGCATTAAATCAAAATGACATGGAACGAAACCTGACAGGGCGGCTTTAATGTTCACCATGCTTCATCGGAGCAATCATTTCAATCATGTGTCTCCAATAACCAGAAACCAGAGCTGACAGTTCTCAAGTTGATAAAAGACCCACATGGTTAGGTGACCAGCGAGCCCTGCTACAGTACCTTCTTCTAACATATCTATCTCACATTATGTCATACTTGATCAATCAATTAATCTCCTGAAATGTTGTGCCCTGGTCTTATTATAGGCTGGTAATACATGGGAACTTGATTTTATATCTTTTAGAAATATATTTTAGAATATAAAACAAATTGTCACAAAGCATTATTGCATCAGTGGAGTTAAATATCAGTATTATTTAGGGACCTGACAGATTAACCTTTAAAGAAGAACCAGGCAGACATGCATCTGGATCTCACCATGCCTTAGCTTTTAGCTGGCCTTGATCAAACTTTGAATTTCTCCAAGTTTCACTCTCCAGGTATTTCATTTAGCACAGTATACACTTCATTTCTGAGGTCTTGCATTGTCTCCACGCTAATATTCACATTATTAAATAAATGTTCAATATCGTAACATTGAACATGTCTGTTGTGGTCACATCAAATAATTAACTACCTAAAAGTTATGATGAAAATGTTGGAAGCGAGTCATTTAAGTCACTCAAAGACACAAACCAAATTTCTTCCCCTCGTTCATGGTGATTCATGAAAACATGTCACCCTGGTGGCGATAGGGCTGTGAGTGGCTGCATACATTTGACAGGCGGCTGGACCAGATTGAATGTCAGCTTCAGACGTGACAGGTCAGTCCTTTACTTTTAATTAGTGCTGTCAATCGATTAAAATATTTAATCGCGATTAATCTCATGAATGTCATAGTTAACTCGTGATTAATCGTACATTAATCGCACATTTTTATCTCTTATAAATGTCCCTTGAATTATCATTTTAATACTCTTATCAACATGGAAAAGTGGATAGGCTTGCTTTGTGCAAATGTTTTTTATTGAAAACAACGTGTAGTGTTATATTTCACACTAACATTCTCACTTTTTTTCGAATCCATTTCAGCGTTTCACACAAACAGGTAGCCTACTCTTTTACAGCGAGTGAGCAGGCAAGACCAAACACGTGCCTATTGTTTTGTTTCCGGGTTACAACCGGATCCTGTAGTTTTTCTAACGTGGCTAGCAGTGGCCACAGCTTATAAAAACTACAAGTTCACTTGGTCACAATGAACGTTAATCTCGCGATAAAAGAAATGACGCCGTTAAAATTGATTTGCGTTAACGCGTTAATAACGCAATATTTTTGACAGCACTACTTTTAATACAAACTCTTTTTGAATTGTGAAAATGTTGACAGTGTTATTACACAGCAAACGTCCGCCATAAACAGCATGTGCAGGATATGTGGACTGTTAGGAGCGGTCAGTAAACCAATGTGCGTTCTAATATTCTCAACGTCATGATTCAGCCTGTTATCACCGGACAGCTGAAAATAAATAAAATATTCAACTTGACAACAAATGATGAACGCTCAATTCGTAATTGGGCAGCTGAAAATTGTTTGCCCTTCGACTCCCTGTCAACAGCTGTTCACCTGTCCTAAATCAAGGGGCACATCTACAGGTCACGTCACAATGTCAGACCTCAGATCATTTTAATTATCCCAATAAAACCCACAAACAAAATAACAAACACAAAAACCTCACCACGGGACATTCAAACATATAGTTAACAACAGAAAATGCATGATGTGTCAATTTAATTATGAATCATTAAGTCAAATCTGCAAAATGGCCTCAACACTCTGGCCCCTAATGAACTTTTATAAGGCCATTTGTTTACATTCATAGGAAACCATAACTCAAGAGAAGTATCAATTTTTTTTTCCTTTAAGAAAAACAAAAATCTAAGTGCCTCAAAAGCTCGTTAAGAGTTCAAAATTCATTCTGGAAGAGTTCAGCTAAATGTAATTTTCTTTCCACCAAGTCTTTTCAAGAGAGCAATAAAGAGTTAATTTCACTGCTCATTTCATTTTACCCCCCCATTCATAAATGCATCGTCTATTTTATCCTGAACCTCTTTCCCCTGCTTGAGTTTTAAGCTCCAAGCTCCTTTCTAACCATCAAAGTTTTTCAAGTGAGAGAAAAACAATTACGTCATCTGCAAAAAAAAAAGGAAAAAAAAAAGAAGAAGAAGAAGACTTTTCTTTTGCATCTCTGAAACGCCCTGTTCCGGTTAACTCTGACTGCACTTCACAACAAAAATCTATAGCCCCCTATTTGCACTTTTTACAATCTTTTAGATATTCTGAAGAAAAGGTTTGCCCATGAACCAAATTTTACATTAACAGAGCTTCCAATGCATGAGTGCAAACTTAGTAATTATAGTCTTTACAAACCTAAGGTTGGCCTGAATTAATGGTCATGGCACACAGAAATGCATGCACAGCTTGCATGGCTGCATCTTTCAGTTGGGTGAGCATTTATGTTAGTGGCCAAGACTGACAGATTTTGCTTTCTGAACATGAATGCCTGAGTACACACCTAGTAATGGCGACCAAGATGAAATTGGATCAAAATCATGACTCAAAAACGTTGGCAGTGCATGTGCCAAACATTACAAGTAGTCATGGGACAGCACGACTTGTAGCAATTTTGTCATTCTAACAGCAAACAAATTCAAATTTTTCCTTAGCTTCTGGATGTGCTCAAGTAACTGTGCTCCTATATCCTCCCCAACCTGTCACTCTCCCCCTGTCTTTCACTCCCTCAACCCCCCCACCCCCCACCCCTCGCTGTGTCTTCTTCTACTCAATTTCTGTCAGTCTGACTCGGCTTCTGTACCCCTGTCTGTCTCCCACCCTCCCACGCTCTCAGACACAGTGAACTATTCCTGTGTTGCTGAAATGTCATCAGGAGGAGTGGGTGAAGAGAGAATAGATAATGACTACACTTGGCCAGTGCCATGGCAACTGTTTCAGCACATGCGTGTGCCTATGAGGAGTGCTGGGCTGCGGAGAGGAGGAGAGGGAGGGAAGAGAAACACAAACATGCGAAGCCATGCCTGTCACATGAAGTAAATCTGTGCAGGGGGATGAGATGAGGGAGGCAAAGACAAAGGTGTGTTCTGCCAATTCATGACAACAGCATCCTGTCCGTCTCTGCCCATGCAGCATGTCAGGTTCGCTTCAGGAGGAACATCTTTATTAAAAACATTGCTGTCCACTAGTAAACAAAAATACACTCTTGCTTTTGTGGCTCCTAACGGACACTGAATCATTCATGCAGAGAAAAGGTTGTGGTGGAGGTGGGGTGGGGGGGTGTATGTGAAGTATAAATAGCAGTTCCACTTTGCACAAAGCCTCTCTAAAACGAGCAAGAGAAACCCCTTCATCAAATCCACACTGAATGTCGCAAAGCATCTCTGCGAGATACACCGTCTGGGTGTTTGGACACAAAGGAACAGAACCTGAAAGCTGATGGATTAATGAGTGTTTGGTTCCTCACTCTTCGTGTTTCCCCTCTCAGCCATCACGACAAGCATGAAAGCCTTATCAAGCAAACAAAGACAGTCCCATCCCTCTCTGAGGCAGCTCACACCCCTCTGACTACCCAAACAGCACATATAGACGTGCACTCTTCAGTGGAGTGCTGACACTCAATGGACAAAGGAATTACCACAAACAGCTGCTCCCCTATTCAGAAAGGGAAAGGCTAACATTTGTGCAATTGTCTCTGCAGAGGTACCACTGACACACTGACAAAACACCCACGTCAGATTTGCTTAAGGAAATCTACCCAAACGTGCAAAAAGATGCTTTTCTTACCTTTCTGGGTCTGCCCCTCATCCATGTCTTCTTCCATTGTGCTGATTTGGTTTTAGAGCAACAAGATGCAACGCTGTTTGGGTTGCAGGTTCAAAACCTTATTTATTTTTAAGGGGTAGTCCACAAAGCACTTCCGTTCTCTTTCTCACTTTTCCACTCTCTCTAGATGGTCCCTACTGAACGGCGAGATTGCCTGTCAGCTGTGGTTTCTGTCAAGCGTCCGGGGCGATGCGAGGGATCACTGAGTCTTTGTGATGCTGTCCATTGCGAGCTGCCGTGGCAAGTGCTGAAAACCTCCTTGGTCCCTGGTGGAGAAGGAGGAGGAGGAGGAGGAGGAGGAGTGGGGGGGGAGTAAGGGGGCTGGATGAAGCAGAGGGTGGTCTCTGTGGCAGGCAGGAAAGCGCATGTGTGACGAGAGGGAGGGGGAGTGGGGGTTATGCAGTTGAAGTGGCAGGTGTGTGAAAAATGTTGAATTAAAACACTGAAGGCACCATTTGAAAAGAGACTGAGCAGTGAGTGTAGACCTTCTGACTGGGTTGTGTTTAGACAGGGGTGTTCACGAGTGTGGGGCACCATTTCACTCCCGGCCCACCCTAAACACCCCTAGTTCTCAGGCAGAATGGTTAAGCCTGTCACCCCCCCACCCCCCCCCCGGCGGCAGTGACTACTGCATTAACTCAACCTCTCCTTAAATAAGGGAGGAGAGGGGGGGGGGGCATCTGATTTCAAAATGGGATTCTCCTAATCTTATTAGTCATACAGATTCAATTATACGATCACCAAAGAGGTGTCATTGGATTCTTATCATGTAAATGTCTCCTGTATGTGCAAGACAGACACCGCCTATGCAAGGTGTTGCCCACATTTGCTGATTTACAATTACGTCAATTACGAGTATGTGGTTTGCTGTGGGTTGAGGTTTTATAGCTCATAGTCTTATGAAATAGTCCTGCACCAAATCAGGTAACCGCAGGTACACCTGGTGGCGAGTGACCCACAAAAACTTTGTGTAACAAGTAAAAATTCTATACATTACATGTGAGAGCGTGGGTAAAAATGGACTAAGGGTGGAGATAAACTTGCTTTTAACTATGTGTTCGCATATGCATGATGTCTGCCTCGCGTATCTTGCGTCCATTCGGAGCGTCGGTTGTGCACATCCTCAAAAATTAATGCTATGTGGCTGCAAGATGCAATGCACACATGACCAATAAGGGCAGTGTAGGGGCAGAATGCAGTGACAGGGTCAGGGGTCAGGAGATGCGTCACCAGCAGCAACAATGGCGGAAAGTTTTGAGGACAGGCTCACTGAACAAGTCTGCAACTACCCTCATCTTTACGACATATCGATGCCACAACACAGCGATAAACATGCCTGCCACAACAGCTGGTGACAGTTTTGGAAGCCGACGTCGAAACATGTCGAAATAAATGGAAATAGGTTTGAGACCGCTATGTACATGCACGGTGGAAGATGATGGAAAAACGGAACTCCGTTCCTTCTTTTTTGTGTTCAGTTTATGGTCTGAGTTCTCTGTTGTGCCCTCTAGTGGTGTTTTGCAGTAACACACATAGACAAGTGGCCATGTCGTGAACCGTTCGCTTCACTATGCAGCCAGTCGTCTATGTAAATACGTGGTCAAACAGCAAATATATCTCCAGCCTAATTGCAGTTGGGCAGCAGATGAGAACAATAATATAGCATGTACAATACAATATGTTTTTTCACTGGACAAATCAAAAAGGAAAATTATATAATAAATTAATATGAATAATCTGCTGGCAGGATTTTATTGTGAAAGCCAACAACACAACCTTTGACCCCACATCTTTACCAAACAATGAGACGTCACTGTTTGATCCATGAACTGGATAATAAAGATGGCGCCTATTCAGTCCAGTGCGAGTTCCTCACCTGGCACTTAAACCAAGAAAGTTTTCTAGCTTCCGTGTTTACTTCCTGCTCATATGGCACACTGAATATGTTCGGTAGTGTTTCCCCTTATGCCCCGCCTGTCAGTTCCTGCTCAGACCATAGACTTAACATTGTGATGATGTCACAGATATTTTTTACGCATGTTTAAAGCCCAAGTTGGACATTTGGTGAACTCAAAGACTGTGAGAACAAAGTCATCAGTGGCTTTGCTGCTTGTATAAAGTTTTAAAGAGTTTTAGCTTTTGATAGCCGCAAGCTAGGCTTATTTTCACTATGGGAACACGTCAACATCTGCAGGACCACAGGTGCAGCACCAGTTTACAACACAAGTGAGCGACAAGTGAGTGTGTATGTGTGTTTAATCACAGATGTGGGTTGGGTCGCGGGGCTTATATTCACAGTTCCAAGCAGGTGCAAATTCAACTTTGCAGGTAATAGGTGTGTTACGTGTGTGTGTATGTATATATATGCATAAGCCAAAATTTAATACATTATATACAGAACTAATATGGCTAATGGTGGCTAATATGTCATACTGACACAGACCGAGGCCAAAGGTTAAATAACATAACTAATATATTGACAAACTGAGGGATCAGGGAAATTGAGGAGTTATTAGGAGATCATTGAGGTCCATTAAACTGCTGTGGGATGAAATGTGCCATATAAATAAAATCTTGACTTCGAGTACGGACAGATGGGTTCATGGATGGATGATCAGACAGGTGGATTAGATGAAACTTTAATGATCCCTGTGGGGAAATTGAGCTTCTGCTGCAGCCGAGAACTGGAAGGCAGTCAAGAAGGATGTGAGGAGAGTTCTGACAATGATCGAAGTAAACACATTGGATTGAATAGATTGGGAATAATACAGGGATGGACCGATGCATTGAAAGAACAGTTTGCGATCGAGTAGATGAGCTTCATCAGAATCATCAGAACCAGTTTAACTGTTAAATAAGGTAATGAATGGTGGTGACCTTTAGCTGTACTGATGCATAAACAAGTCTCCTTTTCAGCCTGACCTCTTACTTGGCCAACATTATATTTGCCCTCATCAAAGGAAGTATAACGACTTAATTTGTAACTGCACCATCATCTTGATTATGGTCTTTGTTTATGGTAATTACGCTCATGTGTCAATATGAATGTAATGATTTATTGATGTTAAAATGTCATGCTTTATTAATGTTTAATTGCTTAATGCATCTTTAATTAATAATTCAATTAACCCTCTGTGGCATATTGTATAGCCAAATGGTCAAACCTCTTGTGTCCACTAAGTGCCTCTTTTTAGTGTAATTTAGCAACTTCGTTTTTTATTTGGCCATAGACCAGCATGGCTCGAGGGATGGCAATGTCTGTCTGATGGTCAGCCGGTGCGTCTGATGGTCCGTCCAGCACTTTGATCCAGATCGAGTTAGCCGGGACTCTCCTGCCAGTTCATTAGGAGACTATCTGCTGCTTTTCCAGCTTGTGCCATGATGCAACATGATGAAGCTTGTACCTCTGGGGCCGTATTACAGAAACTTCTGAATCTTAAGTCTTTAGCTAAGATAGGAAGTCTAAGATTTTATTCCCCCCATTTTGCTCTTACAGAAGGAAATCTTAACTAACTTTGGGAATCTTATCTTAGCTTACTTTATCCTATCTGATCACAGGTAAGGAACTCCTAAATACTCAACCCAGCACGGCTTACCAGCTTTTCTGTCTGTCTGTTACCATGAAACTGCTACTACTCACTCTCATGCTAGTTGAAGGTCAGGTTTAGTTTTTTAGTCCACAAAACACTGCTGGAGTTTCACAGGAAAACAGCGTTGCAGAATCTCTGAAACAATGGAAGTGAATGGTGACTAGCTTTCAAATGAAAAAAACAACAGAATAAAAACAGAATGCCGCTATATTGCTCGTCTAGTGTAATCCAAGTCTCCTAAAACCCCAACATGCCAAGTTGACTAAAAAATGTTATTTACATCATGTTTCTAGCCTGAATCCTCACTGTAGATCCTTACACCTGAAATAAACTGCATGCGAAACAGCTCCGGAACGACTCTGCTCCGGAACGACAGCGTACTCCGCCGTCCGCCAACTCACACATGATTCATTTGCGATCTGTTTGGTGCGGCTCCGCCGGACACCGAGCGTCGCGAGAACGCATGAGATCTCGCGAATTCACGCATAATCGCACAATATTGCCGGCTGTAGTCTCTTGGAGAAAGAGGCATTCATTCATTCATACATACAGTAGAAGAAACCCGATCCGCGGTGAACACAGAGTATTTTATTTTGAAAATCAACCGGGGTTTTATTTTGTATTTTGTAGCCGACTTCCCTCCTGGCACAATCTGCTCTGTGCTGTTTGAAGATCTGCTTATGTGTTGCGGAGGGCTGTCGGACGCCACAGTTGTTCCGGAGCCATTTCGCAGCGGAACCGGAGATTGTGTGAGCTGACACATTGACTAAAATTGAAACATAACGGCTCCGACGCCGTGGCGGAGCCGTTCCGGAGTCGTTTCACATGCAGTGTATTTAGGCTGTTAGCCTGGAGCCACGTTCGTGTGCGCTTGCACACGGTCTGAACTGGGTGTGTAAATTGTTACGGTGTGCAAACGCATGTCAGGACTTGAGGAGACTTGGATTACGCCAGACGAACAATATGGAGGCATTTTATGCTGTCTTTTTTTCAGTTGTTTTTTCCATTTGAAATCTCACCACCATTCACATACACTGTTTGAGAGATACAAAATAAACCAGACCCTCAATCAGCATGAGGGCGAGTAGATAATGACTGAATTTTCATTTTTGTATGAACTATCACTTTAAATTGTGTAATCTGCAAACTGAAAGCAAAACAAGCTACAGACATAAGAGTAAGGTAGACGTCTGAACAGACAGGCCTATTTTTATCAGACAGAATTCAGGTAACTCGCCTTCACAATAACAGCGTGGGGAAATCAAAGCAAATGTTTCCAGCTGCTGTAAAAGAATTGACTTCTCTGCCTCAGTCTGACTTGGTGTTTAGGCTGTATCAGTGAAAAGCATAAACAACACTGATGTTGACTGATATCCAACACCTACCCATTTAACATTGTATCTTGTATGGCCATTTACTGTAGTCTGTAGTTTCCTGCAGTTTTAAGTTAATGATATGATTTGGTACCACACACATTCGAATATCATTTATTCTCCTGCTCAAACAAGTTAACCACAAACTAGAAGAGTGCATTGATATCTGCATGGCAACCTGAAACAAATATTTGGATGTAGCCCCTTTGTGTTTTGTGAGGTCACAGTGACCTTTGACCACCAAAATCTAATCTGTTCATCCTTGAGTCAATTGTCATGGAATCAAAAAAATGTTTTTTTTTAATGGTTTTTCAAAAAATTGTGAATCCCAGAGGTCTGTCAGCATACAGTCATGAATGTGCACAAAAAAATTAGGCTGGCGGGTTCAGCAGCATGCAAGATTAGCTGTGGACAAGCTCCAAGTCCGTTGATCAGGCACACACGCATGCAAGTGACTGTATAATCTCTTCCATGCTTTTGCATGGTAGAGATAATAAAAGACACTGCAGAGTTTGAAATAAAAAAATAAATAAAAAAGAACTTGGTATGAATTCAGACTTTGAAGTGGGGCTGCATGATTTGGTAAAAAAGTCATACTGCAATTATTTTGACTGAAATTAGAATATTTGTTACTATTAGTGGAAATGATCAACTTTGCATAAGCCATTCAGTATGTACTCACCACTATGCTGATGTGATGATGGGTGAAGGTCTTCAGTTCACAAAACAATCCTGGAGTTTTAGGAGAAACAGGGTTGCAGCCTCATCCAGTACAATGGCAGTGAATGGTGACCACGGATAAAACGTTA
>JAJHUR010140126.1:6034-16639 GCA_027495735.1 Lutjanus campechanus | reverse complement strand
TGGCTAATTGTGCTACAACTGGATGCTAACGCTCCTGTCCAGACACTGCGCCTGGCAGACCATCGGGTCTGCAGTGCACACTTTTCTCAAGATGACTACTGCCAGCCCAAGAAGAGAAGACATCTAATCCTGAAACACTTCACCAAACACACCTCAAGAAAACAGCTGTCCCACTCACTGCAGAAGACAGTCTTCAACAAGCAAAGATCCTGTGAGATGTCGCCACAGAGTGAACGGTAAGAGAGACGCTTTGCATACTGTTGACAGAGATTACACTGGTGATGTGAGCCGGTCTGTGGCAAAAAAAAGCACGTTTAATGCACAAACTTTTACGGACGAATTTGCCCCGATATCTACCGTTATAACTTGTTTCGCAGCTGCCGGCTGCATCCGCGTCCCTCAATACTGCACCAATTTTAAAACGAGTTATAGCTATCAATCATACACACACATACACATGGGGAAATAGGGCCCAGGTTGAAAAATACCAAAGTTATCCTTTAATACACAGTATTTTTTCAGACAACATTTAACATTATCCATAAATAACTTGTGCTCAATTATAACTGCTTTCCAAGTGTTTTCTTACTGTTAGATTAGTCAACTAGTCTAAGGTTGCTTTCACACCAGAGCTGTTTGGTCCGCTTTAAAGGGACCAGAGTTTGTTTCCTCGGATAGTCCGCTTCATTTGGGCAGGCGTGAAAGCTCATCCGAACTCTGGTGCGGACCAAACAAGCGAACTCTGGTCCGCCTGAAAACGTGGGTCTCGGTTCGCTTGCAAGTGAACCCTGGTTCGGTTCGTATGCAGTGTGAAGCTCACCGGACCAAACACAGGACCAAATATACGTAGTGACGTTATACGCAGTGCGTACGAATAAATTCAATGATAAATTATGCTAATTAAACAAATTATTTTCTATAGATTTACTAAAATCGTGTATTCTGTGCTAAAATACAACGTATCTCATCTGTATTTATAATATAGCTTGATTCTGCATCTCTATTTACAGCTCATTAGTCCTTACGTGAATATTTACTGTTGCCATGGCAACAAGTGACCGCTGACATTAGCAGTTGCTAGCTAGCTTAGCTCAATTGTCTGAACAACAATAACCCATAAATTCACAATTTGGCATATTTAAACAAAATCAAATCACAACTACCAACAGTCACAGTCCTTAAACTCTGAGCTCATATGTTGTCACATGTTAGATCGTCAAAGTAAAAAAAATAACAGAATCAATCCCTGACAAGCTACGATAGCATTATAGGAACAGTTGCGTTCACTAACGTAGCATTCCCTAAAATAATGTGACGAAACATGAGGGGTTTCCCCTCCTACTTTGTCCAATCGACGAGCGCCCCTTTCAACCACGTGATGCTGCTCAGAAAGTTTGGTGCGCTTCAGAAATCACAGTGTGAAAGCAGAACCGAAACAAGTGATAAATGCAACAATGTTGCAACTTTCAGCTCCCCAATCGAACCGAGTCCGCTTGGTCAGGTATGAAAACGACCTAAATTAACATTTGCCTTTAAGGCGATATTCCACCCCTAGATGATAGTCCACTCAATATGTACTCACCACTATGCCAATGTGAGGATGGGTGAAGATCTTCGATTCACAAAACAATCCCGGAGTTTCAGCAGAAAACAGGGTTGCCGCCAAATCCAGTACAATGGCAGTGAATGGAGACCACAGATAAATGTTTAAAAAGAAGAACACAAAACAAACACAAAATGTCTCCATCCTGCTCGTGTGGTGTAATCCAAGTGTCCGTGAGCCGCGACATTAAAATTTAACCACAAAAGACGCCATTTACACCATGTTTTTAGCAGAAATGTCAACTGTAGCCTCCCAGGTAGCATGTAAACATGGCATCAATGTATCGCAAGACTTTGTATATCTCTTAATGGATGCACGTGTGAAATATACAAACATGAGCAGGATGGAGACATTTTGTGTTTTTTTGTTTTGTTTGTTTTTTTAACATTTTATCCGTGGTCACCATTCACTGCCATTGTACCGGATGAGGCTGCTACCCTGTTTTCTGCTGAAACTCCAGGATTGTTTTGTGAACTGAAGACCTTCACCCATCATCACATCAGCATAGGGGTGAGTACATATTGAATGGGTGGAAAATCACTTTAATCATCAAGGAAATTAGTTACCACAAACGTCCCTATTTAGCACTACGTGGCAGTAGATGGTCGACTAAATCACTGACAGTGTGTTCTGTGAGCAGGCTATAGCACATTGTTGTTGATTTTGTGAATGTCATTTTTTTTTAAATTATATAGCAGTACAAATTAAATAGCATGCATTTCAGTACTGTAGTAGTCTCAGAGACAGATTTTTTTTTAAATCTGGACAAATTAACCTAAAATTATTTGGGGGTTCAGGTGCCACCAGAGGGAAATGAGCTAATATGGTTTTCCATGCAAAGCTGATATTTGTGTTTTATCAGAACCAAACAGGATATTTTTTTATAAGAGAAAAGGCTTTAATGTGTACTAAAGTTACTGATTTTAGACTTGACTCAAAGGGTTAGTTACAGTCCTGGTGTTGGAGCTGTGTGTTGGCAAGAATCTGGTGATATTATACGAATCACGATACAGTGGTTACATTCAATATATTACAATATATTGCAATACTATATGCATGCATCAAAATATCCTGAAAAATGTTTTGAGAATTGATATCACAATACTACATATTCTGACAGCCCTGTAATACCGTCAGCATATGTTTTTAATAACATGTCAGTGTCTAACTTCCCCCAACTGAAAACACACCACAATTAGGGCTGGTAAGGTTGGCTCAACAGTGTAGTATTAGCATGATTCTATTGTTTGTTTGTACAAATTATTTTTTAATTTATGATAAATTACGTAATTTGGTGCAGTACCAATATATGTAACTTTATCTGTGGATCTCACCTCACTGCTCAGTGGGCAACTTTATGGCAATGATAAGCTAGTAGCAGTCATGTCACTTTGTGAGCATATCAGACTGGTCTATCTGTTCTGTTATTTGCCTTAGCCATTTTGTCAATATATCCACATTTGTGATAATCATTTCAAAATCAAAAGACTTCATTGTGTTAATATTTTGTCAATATTACCACAATATCAAAATTGAGATATTTGGTAAAAACAAACAAACAAACAAACAAAAAAACTGTTGTATTTGTACCAATGGAGTACACAACATGTTTTCAGTAACGACATACATGATCAATAATTAGTGATATCCTGATAGATTTTTCAGCTTTATTGCCCAGTAAAGTTGGGTGGCATATCAAAATTTTCCAAATGACCATCGTCAGCCTATCCATCGGCGATTGGTGATATCTTTGTCCCCCCTCCCACCTCCTCCCATTCTCTCGGGTCTCAGCTGGCAGATGTACGCAAGCGCTGAATTCACTCATTACACATGCTGCGTGTGTTCACTACGTCCGATAGACTAAATAAACTCACAGTGTGTAGAAATTACATCTTCTCACACTTATTTTCCATTTTAAACAGAGAAATATAACCGTACACCTTCTGAAATTCTGAAGTTTCTCTCTTTTACCGAACTAAGACGACCTTAATTGGCTCGTTAACTCTTCAAAAAACATACTAAATTAAAACTCAATAGAAAAACGTAAAACTCACCAGAATCGTCTTTATTAGTCTGTGCACTCTTCCAACAATCACCAACTCTGGTTTGATCAAAATAAATTCACCGCAGGAAAAGAGTGTAAAGTGTCTTACTCTGCAGGCTGTTTTCTTCTCACTGGTCACCCAGCTTGACTCACTCATGGTCAGCTGAGTGGGTGTGAACTGCACTGCTGGATGAGAGCACGGTGCAGAGCAGAGGCTGTCACTCTGCAGACTATTACATTAGCAAAATAAAATGACAAATATCACCCTAAAAATCTGCCAAAAAAAGCAGTCGCGATGGATTCAGCACATTGTAGATAGATGATATATTTGTTCACCACCCAACCCTATCGCCCAGGCCTAACATTGCAACATTGCAAGCAAATTCCTGCAATTTCATCATTTCTTTTTTTACCTGTAGTTATATTTTTATCTTCAAGTCATTTTACAAATTGCAACAACACAAACACACATACATTTGCGATGAGGATCACAGAGCAGAACTGTGTGAAAGGAAGCTCTCACAGCTTTCACAAAGAGCAATGTGAGAAACAGGTACCAACATATGACGTGCTATTATTGCAACAGCTCTAACCACAAGACAAGAAAAATCTATCATATTTGATCAGGCCACATTCTACTTGGCATGAGAAGTTAGAAAGATTCTTTAGGAGATTTTTGCCATCTTTATTCAGCGCGGTGCCGCTGAGTCATTGTACGTCTGAACAAGCAACAATGTTTGCAATCGCATAAGGTGTGACCAGAAAAAAACAACCTTTTATAATTCACTTTAGGACATTTATCATTTACAAGGGTGTTTCAGACAGAAGACGTCAAGACTAAACGGTATCGGAGCTTCAGCAGGAAAAGACGCACCTGTCTCCCTCTCTCACACAAATACACACACACACACACTACACGGACACACCTCACATCAACACACACTCAACAAAGCTCTCCTCTCTCACGTCCTAAAGCCGTCAGTGTCTCAATATTTGTTTCTTTTGAAATGGCCTGGTGTCTCTTGTTTTTCTATCTTAATAAATTCTAAGATCAATACAGCCTACTGTAAGAACAGGGCGCGTGCACTCTTGTAATGATTAAAAATGTCTTGAGTAAACAATGGCCGTTGCTAAGCAACCTGGCGTAAACCTATAAACCAGCTTATCCAGCTGTTTGTAGAGTAAAAAACGACCGATCGGCTCTGCTATTCATCACTTCATTAGCATCATGATGTCTGCTTTTGTTCTAACTGAATGTGTGAATGTGCGATCGGAACAGGTTTCCAGCCCCACTGTCACACACATCATCACACTGAGTGAACTACGGACTTTTGATGCAAAAATTCAAGAACTCATTGTCACTGTCGATGTCTAAACAAAGTCATAAAAGTGACATTTTACAATTCCTCACATTATAAACTAAAGGAATTCATTAAAGGAAGTGATTTGGTGTTTTTAAAGTCATGATATTAAGGTGAGACAGTCACCGACAGTCACTCTGTTCGCCTTCGCAAGCTACTGCCACAGCACAGCTGGCTCTGTGCCAGATTTATTCCAGAAAAATGACTCAGAGACTAAAATAATTTCTTCATATTTTAAAATATACAGTTATTATCTCAAAAATGTGTCTCTTAAAATAGTGAGAGTTCTTTTAAAATGACGTAAGAATTCGTTTTCAGATATGAAGTCATGATTTTGAGTTATTTTCATAGTTTCTCATTATTCTGAGAGATTTACTCAATATTTTGAGATCAGGAGACCTGATGCAGGACAAATTTGTGATTTAAAAAAAGAAAATGTGTTTGTTGTAAATTCATAACATTAATATGAATTTGTCACAAGCAGCTTTCACAAAATTGATAGTTTCCCCTAACTTAATAACTCAAAAGGAGCGCATGTGTTTGTCTTTGACGGTGAGAGAACCCCCACACCTCATTAACATGACCATGAACCGTTTTGTTCTAACTGAATGTGTGAATGTGCGATCTGAAGAGGTTTCCAGCCACAACACTGTCCCACAGATCATCACACTGAGTGAACTGTACGAACTATTCACACATCGTCACTGTTGATGTCTGAACAAACTCATAAAAGAGACATTTTACAATTCTTCACATTATAAACTATAAAATGATTTTGTCTCTTAATGAATGTTCATGTGATTTTAAAATGTAAGTCTCTTAATGAGTAACTTTTTCAAAATGACTTAAGTAATTATTTTCAGGTACTAAGTTATTTTCATAACATTTCTCATTATTCTGAGACTCCATATTTTCAGATAGGGGAGACATGGGCCAATTGTAACAATTTTCGATATAATAATATTGATATGTGTTTATAACACATGCTGCAGCAGATAAAGGTGGTCATTTTAATAACTTAAATTCTTTGGGGTGGCTTATTGTAACCTATAATAATATAAGCTAGCAACAAATTTATATTATTGTACAAAAGTACTTTAACTAATAGGCTAAACTAAACCTTTAAAATAAAAGTAGTGCAATAAAAGTGTAATATTCGCATCTGAGATAGTGGAGTAGATGAATAATGTAACATAGAATATAAATACTACTAGGTAAATTACAAGCACCTCTAAATCTTTGTTAGTTTTTGTGTTTCTGTGAGGGAAGCGCCATCTAATGGTGACACCTTGTAATTGAATAAATGGGCGTGTTACAGTGTAATCTAGGCGCACCCACACAAAGGTGGGGGGCTAGTTGGCTGGAAACTGGCAGGACATTGGCAGGCTTCCGGAAGGCTTTTGAAAGGTGTGGGAAATTTCAAGTGGCTGCATCTGTATAGCCTTTCCTTACATTCAATCTTTGGATTTTAATCCTAAATTAAAGCTGCAAGCAGCGTTGAACGGGCCCTCGCACGCCCACACAACTCAGGGTGCCGGAAACTCTGGGTGCTGGCAACCGCAGCCCCTGCGTCACTCGGGGCCTGCTACAGCTGCGACCTTGTGGCCAGAGGCCGACTGGCAGACACCGTGCTGAATTTTCACCCCTTACGCACACTGTAGGAAGCAATGCGGTGTTACTTCCTGTCTCCACTAGGTTGCACAATGAGTCTGACTCCTGAGTGTCATGTAGATGTGTTCAGGTCGAGACTTTTATCATACATGTAAAGTTTGGAGCAGATTTGACCATTCAGTCCCATATTATAACAATTTCGTGTTTCATGGCGAGACATCAAAAGTTGATGCCACGCCACACCCACACTGCTCATCGCTGACCAATTTTATGAATAATTTTTGATCACAGACTTGTCTATATGGTACACACCAGTTTAGAAGTAAATCGGATCATTGGTGGAGGAGTTTGTTTAGCCACGCCTACTTATGAAATTAATATCATATGCTCCGGGCGGGACCAGTGACTAAGTAAGATTTGACTAAGTAAACTAAAGTTATGTTCACTTCCTGTGTTTTGGCGAAACATCGACCTCTGCCGCGCTTGATGAGACATCATGGTCTTCACAATATAGCATGGCCAACATCAAATTTGAGTTGAATGTGGTCAATGTAGTCAGAGCAGCACCTCAAAGTCTAAAACATGGTATTTCCTGTCACCAGCAGGGGGCGCTATGGCAATTACAAAATTTCTGCATGTAGATGTGTTCAGGGCGGGGCTATTATCAAGCATTTTGAAGTTTGGTGAAGAATGGACCATTTATGGTAAAGTTATAACAATTTAGTGTTTCATGGCGAGACATCAAATGTTGATTCCATGCCACGGCCACACCACTCAACTCTGACCAATTCTATGAATAACTTGATCACACACTTGTCTATATGGCACACAGTAGGGCTGTCACTTTTTATTTGAGATTCGAACATTCGTTCGGATATGAGGTGAAAAGTTCACGTTCGAACTGTAATTACATATTCGAAATGTCAGCTGATGTCCTGAGTGGACAATCATGACACCAAAACATCTGAGAAGCAGCGTGTGGAAGTATTTTGGGTTCCACACCGTGGATGGCAAAGTCACGGACAAGATGAGACTGTTTGTCGACTTTGTAAAAAGCAGCTATCTTACCCGGGATTTACACCAGACGAGGCTGTGCCGCGGTTTTGTTCCATCATGCGCGCAAATGCAGCTCCCAACAGCAGCATTTCATGATCATGTTTACTTACTCAGATTTTGTTGATTAGGTCCTCCTTCCTTGCTTTTTGTGCTTCTACCATGGATAAGCAGGCTACGTAGTAAAATAGTTTCTTTTGGGGTCTTTTATTTTGAAAATTAACCGGATTCTCCCTTCCTTTTGTGTCTGACTTCCTGGCCGTTCGATCTGCTGTGTGAAATGACGTGGCAGCAGCCGCGCCGGGCTCACCTGCTAGTTTACCACCCAACTGAGGCAGCGGAGGCAGGGTCACCACAGACGAGTGGAGCAGCGCCAAGTGTACAGCCCCGTTTGACTGCGTATTATTCAGCACACTCCGGCGGGTTTTTTTTTTTTTTTTGGGGGGGGGATTTATTCGAACGAATTACGGGTCATTTTAAATTCGTTGGAACTTGATTTTTTGAAAAAGTGACAGCCCTAGCACACAGTGACTTTTGAAGTAAATCGGATTAGTTGTGGAGGAGGAGTTTATTTAGCCATGCCCACACACATTTAATATCATATGCTCCAGACGGGACCAGTGAAAAACATATTAAGATTCAGGAAGATTCGACTAAGTAAACTAAAGTTATGTTCACTTCCTGTGTTTTGGCGAAACATCGACCTTCGCTGCACCATCAGGGCGGCAGCGTTTGATGAGACATCATAGTCTTCACAATATAGCATGACCAACATCAAATTTCATGGCGAGACATCAAAATTTGCCGCCACCTCATGGCCACACCCTTCAACGTGAGCAAAATCTTTTGATAATTTTTGATCACAACATTGTCTAGATGGCACACAGACATTTTGAAGCAGTTTGGATAGGTATGTGGGAGAGAGAGCTGCTTGAATATGCATGGCAATGGATCAAAGATGGCGGTGCCATAGCAGCCACTCCCATCAACATAGAAAAAAGCTTTTAATAACTTTTGATCAGCATAGTCTCTGGATAATCTGAAAGAAATTTGAAATGGATTGAGCAAAATCCCTAGGAGGAGTTCGTTAAAATACAACATGTGGTAATCACGCCAAAATGACAGGTGAAAATCAAAATGGCCGACTTCCTGTTGGGAGTAGACCAATGGTGCTAAAGACTTTGTGCGTCTGGACAACTTACACGTGTACCAATTTTCATCTTCCTACTCCAAAAAAAAAAAACCCTATGGAGAGGGTTTTTTGAAGATTTCAAGGGGGTACTATGGAGGCATTGTGCCCCGCCCATGGGCGATGCCCCTATCACATGTAAGAGGTTGTCATTGTTGACCTGTCAATCAATTTGCATGATGATACGACTTCATTAAAGACGTCAAAAGGGCAAACGTACTTTCCTGGCGAAGGATCGATAGAACGAAGAGGTTGACCAAGTTGAATATGGTCAATGTAGTCAGAGCAGCACCTCAAGGTCTAAAACATGATATTTCCTGTCCCCAGCAGGGGGCGCTATGACAACTACAAAATTTCTGCATGTACACGTGTTCAGGGCGGGACTATTATCAAGCATGTGAAGTTTGGTGCAGATCGGAGCATTTATGCAAAAGTTATAGCAATTCATGGTGTAGCTTCACCAACTTGTTCTGCATGTTTTAGAAGTGTAATGAAGTTGATGGGGTCAACTATGTGGCATCAGTACACGTTAAAGTGATACTTCACCTAGGGATGCACCGATCCACATTTTTTCACTTCCGATCCGATCCCGATACCTGAATTTGGATATCTGCCGATACCGATACTATTCCGATACCAGTGCTCTATTTGCTTTAATATTATTATTATCGTTATTGTTGATTTTATATGAGGCTGTAATAAACTCCTCTCTACAGGCAAGTATGAAGTGTACGAATAATGCATCTATGTCCCAAAAGGCAACTTGAGATAAGTGTAAGGTCAGAAAAGGAAGTTAGAAAATGCTACGGTAAATGCCGGTGTCTGAGGCAGCTGCCACAGACCTGCTGAAGATTGAAGATTCATTGTGATTTTTCTTTTCAACACCAGACCATAGGGGAAAAATCATGCACGTCCATGTGTATCATATATTGGTCCTATTTCCAAAAACAATACACAGCACTTGCCCTGTAGTGTTGGTTTTACTTAATCAGCATGATTGATCTACTGCATATAGATGATAAACAAACTTTCTGAATTAAACTTAACAACACTTCATAAAAATTGATTATTTGATTGCTTAATTAATGCTATTATACACACACATACACGTGTATGTGTGTGTGTGTGTGTGTGTGTGAGTGTGAGTGTGAGTGGAGGGGGGCATTAATCTTTAATTAATCGCGCATCTCAATCACATCGCATCAGCATTTGCGGTCAGCATTTGCCATGGCTGTTGCCTCAAACCGCGGCATTTGCCACGACAGATCCGTGGCAAAGGTCTCAGACAGCAGCATTTTGCCGTGGCAGGTCTGTGGCAGCTGCCTAAAACAGCAGCATCTCCCGCAGCGGCAGGTCCGAGCTGCCACAGGAAGTAACACTGCTTGCTGCCGCTGCCTCGATTCGAGCTTGCCGGCTCCTTTCGTCTTTCTGCCCCCTGGCTAAAAAATCCTTGTGCTCTTTAATGCGGTGCTTTTTCAAATGTTTGATTAAGTTCATTGTATTGTAGGTCGCAGTTGCAGTGTTTCTAGTGTAAAATATTTCCACACAGCGGACATGCTGTGATGAGAAATTGGTTAATCACAGTGCTGCTCAATGCTCGCCTGCTAGCTGGCTGTAAACTGTGGAATGGACTTCCTGAACGGAGGTCTGTCTCATTACTCTCATTGAGACACGCCTCCGTTCAGGAAATCCATTCCACATTTTGCAGCTAGCTAGCAGAGCAGCCTGCAGGGAATCACTTGTG